>OZ010613.1:64932772-64965272 GCA_963932145.1 Acanthosepion lycidas | reverse complement strand
TGTGTGTGTGTGTGTGTGTGTGTGTGTGTGTACGCTTAATTGCCATATGTACCTGTCGACTTTGAAAATCATGAAACTTTAAGTTGCACTACAAACTTTAGGTATATGCGTATTTATTAATATGTACTTCATAGCTCTGCTTAACTACATTGAGCACTATTTTATTTGCACCATAACTTAAATTAAATAAATATTTATTTGTCTATCTGCATATGCATGCTATCGCACATATACACAGTTGCTAATATTTCGATATTAACTTTACATTCACATTTATATATATATATGTATACATATATATATATATATATATATATATATATATATATATGTGTGTGTGTGTGTGTGTGTGTGTGTGTGTATGTATACATATATATATATATATATATATATATAACTTTTCACCTTTAAAGAAATAAGTCGGTAAGTCTCTACTCTCTCATACAAAATGATGGATTCGCTACTGCCGATGCATCAATCAATTTGATGCCTTCTATATGTGTTGTCTACGTACAAATCTGCAACAGAAAAGTGAATGATCACATAATAGTGAACCTCTGACTAAATGCAACATGACGTGTATTGAAGTCATCCTAGTGAATATTCAACTCAAAGTGGTAGTAGACATCCAAAACAACTTCCCTCTTGGCCAGCTCCTATCAAGCATGTCACTTGGAAACCCATTCTTGCGTTTCAAAGATAAACTTGGACTTTCAAATTAAGTGCAATAACATACTTCCAAAATCGACCATTTTTTATTTTGTGTCATTATTTATCATGTCAAATCCCAACTTTCAGATTGAGGGCAATATCACGCTTCCTAAATCGAATTATATCAAAATATATTCAAACCAGATTTCTATTTATGAATCACCACACGCAAAATATACATTTGATGGCATAATGATTCAATAATAATGTGCTTTTGCCTTGTTTCTTGTCAATGTACAATTTATGAAGACCCAGTAAATTATAAATTTTATAAGTCTTTGCTGGAAGTTTTTCCCTGATGATCGGAATTAAATTCCACTACGATTTTGAACCTAAACGTAATTTTCAAATTGCTGCCCGCAGAAAAACAGTAACGACTTAGAAAAAATACTTGTTATTATTTATCATGTCAAACCCAACTTTCAGATTGAGGGCAATACCACGATTCCTAAATTGAATTATATCAAAATATATTCAAACCAGAATTCTATTTATGAATCACCACACGCAAAATATACATTTTGTTACTGTATTCTTTAAGTAAATTGTAAAAGATTAAATAAAGGTTTATTCAATGAATAAGATTTATTAGATCATTTGTTAGATCATAATTAATAAAAACAAAAAAATACATAAAAGTGTATATAAAACATTATACTGCTGGACACACATTATAAGACGTAATAATGTCGTAATAATATGTTTGTACCATGAATTTTCATGTACAATTTGTAGACCTTCAGGAAAATATAAATTTTATAAGGCTTTGCTATAAAGCTTTCACTGATCACCGTTATGAAATTCCAACGCTACAATTTTGAACCTAAATTTAAGCTTTAATATCGTTTCCTCAAAAAAGGGTAACGATATAGATAAATATATTTTGTGTGATTATTTTCTTTTATAATCTCAAACGTACCCTTGTTGCCACTTTTTTGACAGCAACGAATGCTCGTTGTCACACTTGTAATGCTCGTTGTGGCAGAGCCTTTTAATCGCAGATCCGACTATAATACGCCGTTGAACGATGCCTGGTGTCAGACGTCTTCGAATAGCATTCGTACTTATAGTAATTTATATAGTGAAATAGTATAGAGAAGAAATAGAGATCCGCATAGTATAGATGATAGACTAGAGATAGCGAACACGTAGTATAGAGGATAGACTAGGAATAGCGAACACATTAGACGTCATGCGACTTCCTCTATATATGCGTTCCTGTATGGACACGTGGTCTACAGTTCAATAATTAGATTGCCTGGGTTTTTTTCACTGGCGATCGACGTTCAAACACAAGTGTCGGCAGCGACACTTTATTCCTATATAACAATCTTACTGAACACTCTTTTGTGCTCCTCAACGAAAGAGTCCACCATATATGATATTGGGATTGGCGAGAATGAATCGCTGTCGGTCAGGCTGATATTATATGTTTTATGTGCATGAAACTTTTTAAAATAATTTCACCCCAAGTAAGGCAACAAAGCTACTAAGACGCAAGTTGTTATTGTGTGAGAAATAATATGATATATAATATTCTGTAGGTTAATCATTAAAATCAAAGTAAACTATGGAAGAGTATTGTTGAAATTTTTTTTTTAATTTTTATATCTATATAATTATTATTTATTATTTTATTTGAATTTGATAAAATATTGATGTACACATTTTTTAAAAAAATAATGCAGTGTTGAATTTAATCTTTTTCTTTCCATTTAAAAAAAGTATGATCATGTATGTTGCCTTGGGAAAGGTATATATCTTTTTGGAAAGGAGATACTTGAAAAATCCCAGGACGCAGATTTACAATTTGATAGATTCTTCCATCTACGTGAGTTACTTTCTCTTTTAATATGTGAGGCTTACGGTAGTGGCTCGGATTGAGGAATCGGGGACCCGAGTTCGAATTCCAGTCGAATTCATTACATTCACTTACGTACTAATAACATTGGGAAAGGTATGAATCCTCTTCTTCCCCCCCCCCTGCAGCTATGAGAAAATTAAAAGGACCTGGTTCAATAGCCTTGCATGACAACTGGTTTACTACAGAAAGAAATGGCAACCTGCTGCAGGAAAAAAAATCTTTTCCGTCCTTCATCTATCGAAAGACATACATGATCGCCTAAGCGTGTATCCCGCATGGCTCATAACTGACTTTTTTAATGACACACTTTTTAGATGTGAAAGTAAATTACTTCAACAGGTAATTCTCGAGCGTGCCGGAAAAAAAACAACAAATTTTGTATCTGCCATATAACATTTGCCACAATCTGTTGTTATTAGGTTGGTGCAAAAATAATGACGTAATAATGTCGTTTTTGACGTTAAAAAATACGTCAAAAACGACATTATTACGTCATTATTTTTGCTACCAACCTAATATAATTGTTCTATTTTATAATTACTTATTGTTGTTAATCTCTGAGTGTGCCTAATTTTTATATTAAATTTTATTCTACGGTTTAACTATACGAGAATACCTAGTACATATAACGTTTGGCATCCATTTTTCTTTCAACTGTGGGGTCTGGATAAGCCATCCTATGTTTCTTATCGATTGAGGCAATACAGTCTCTGTATTATTTCCTTTTTCTTTATTATCTACAAATTATCATGTCTTGAGAAAGATTTCTTGTTGCTTTCCCGACGTATTTAATTTAAGATTTTTCCTGCTCTAAAACAGTTTGCCACCCAAGGCTAGAAAACCCTAACCGGTTATTTAACCTAGAGCATGAGGCGGGGCTGAAAAACAAAACAGATTCATTATCTTCATATGGGGTATTGGGACAATAGTAAAGGAAACAGACGTGATCGTAACTTGAATTTGGAACGATGATTATGCCGCTGCGCTAAACTCTGATATCTTTATAAGTTTAAACGTTTGAATTACGAATGTCAATGTATTTATAAAAACATAGGGATTTTTCTGTTAATTCACACTAAAATAAAAATAATTTATATTTTACCCAAAATTAACACTTAACTCTCCCAGAGTGAGGCCCTTCCATTGCTCTCCAGTTGGGCTGACCTTAGCTATTGTTAAAATGTGGGCGATTCAAGTGCGCTATTTCTAAGTGTAGGGTCGAGATTCACACTCAACCTGATAAACAAGCCAAAAACATTTTTTATTGCCTGTAAGTAGATCGAATATTATTAGCATTTATGAAATGTGAATAACTCTGATTTCTGGTCATTTTTCATTCTGAAGGTTGGAGTTGTTGCGCGGCTATCAAAATATATTTTGATTTAAAATTTACAATTTCCTAAGAGTGCCAAAAATTTAATAAAAAAAATTGTTTTAAAATTTATAATTTTGAAAGAGTGTCAAAAATGTAATTAAAAAAAAACTTTAATTTCAAATTTACAATTCATTGAGTGAAATAATATTTGCGATAAGTAACTTAATATTATTTGCGATGAATTAACAGAAAAGTGTCAACCATTGGTACATATAAACAAAATAGATTTATGTAGAGATATTTGCGCGTGGACTGTATTGTAAACATCCAGGCTACTCCATACTTATTTGGGGCTAACACATCGCAAGAAAATACCAATTGCAGAGCGGCATCTCATTATCGTCCTCTCCTGCTATGGCGATTTTCCCATTATCGCTTTTACACACCATCTTCATCTGCCGCCAAAATACGCATTGGCTACCGCTAATTTAATCCGAAACGGCGTCCGTCTTCATTAAAACACGGAGCAAACATCCGGCCGGTGGTGATTCCCTGAAATATTCCGTTGTTCGAATTGCCTCCAAGCAAACTGGGAAATCGATAAGACTCTGAGAAATATTCTGCAGTGAATTCATATATCATATCCCACACCTGTTACCACAGTTCAAAAACAGATGGGTTTGAAAATATTGTACACCTATCACGCGCACACAAATATATATATATATGTGTGTATGTGCGTATGTGTGTGTGTGAGTTTAATATAATATATTCTTTATTCAGTAATACCAATATCTGCAATTCTTAAAACAATTTCTGGCTGGTGATTGTTGTTACATGAAACACTAACTTATGTATTCTGTTAGTTATCGAAATGAATATAATATATTTAGGCACGATGGATTTTGGCATTGAGCCTTCAGTTTATTTTAAGCTTTTAGCTTATTTTAATAATTAACTTTTATTCTTACTATACATAATATATATATTACTTCACACTTCTGAGTTGACAATACCAATATAGGTCTTCTTGTTGATCGAAATAGCTATTGGAATTAGGTACATTTGGATTTCTATTCTATGCAATTTATACGGTCTCTTATAATAGATACATTGAGCTGTTTTTGTGGATCCGTTTTAATATTTTATATTATTGGGATTCAGTTCAATTACACATTAATGGATTCCACAGACACACACACACATTAATTATATATATATATATATATATATATATATATATATATATATATATATATATATATAATCATGACGATTGCGTCTAGCATGAAACAGCCTGTCGCCTCTAAGTGTTGGCTTCAATGTTCACTTTTATATTTACACACGCTCTATCTCTTATATTGGGCACATTTTGTTTCAACACCCGGAGGTGTTGAAACAAAATGTCTATTTTTGTAGTGATTTTATAACATATTTATGTTATAATTTTTAAATAAATAATTGTATTTGCTCTACTCTGTATTGAGCACTCTTTCAAGATTAGTAATTGTTGATTATTGGAATTCATTCCGTATACACCAAACATATACTTGGGTGTGTATATATATATATATATATATATATATATATATTAATGTAGACACACACTAACACACACAGGATGATTTAAAAGTAGGTTCGCATTTTAAAAGTACTTATAATTTATTTATTATCTATAAATTTTACAACAAAATAGATATGAAGGAAAGGCTTTAGCATGAGCTTTTATTTGAAATTCGATATATTTAGCATCAGATTTCGCTACCATCTTCTCCAACCGCCTAGGGATCACGTCAAATGATTTTACCAGGGATAGAAGATGGAACTTTTTGTATTCCCCTTTCAAGTTCTTATAAAGCCTTCAGTTAGGTATAGTACACTTTCTCCTTTAACCAACCGCAAATAAAAAGATCACAGTGTGTTAAGTTAGGAATCCTGGCTGGCCACTCATACATAAAACAGGGAGCTATTTATCAATCACCTTATGTGTGCGTGTGTGTGTGTGTGTGTGTGTCTGTATATGTATATATACATATATAGGTAACTATACTCGTTTCGAAAAACCTTCGAATTTTTGATTTGCCAATAATCATATCAATCTCGAAGGAAAAAAGGTTTTAAAAAATGAAAGCGCTAGAAACATGAAAGTCTGTCAAAAAAAAAAAAAAAAAAAAGAAAATCGCACAGATACACGTTCAAAGCCCAAAGAAAAAAAACGATAAGCGTAAACAACTAACAAAAGAGAACCGTAGAGCAGACCTAGATAAACGTAGTGAGCCAGACAAACCTACCCAGGTTTCACCTAAACGGAGCGTCAGGGAAACCTGGGTAGGTTTGTCTGGCTCACTACGTTTATCTATACTTTATATAAAGTATACACACTTCTGAATATAGACGATTTACTTCACCAATAATGAATTCTTTATCTTGCTTACTATACTTTCTACATTTAATAGCTATTGGTTTGCAATTCTCAGCAAGATTAGCAAATAGTCGTGGAGGAGGAGGAAGAATAGAAAACGTGGTGGGGGGCTCTTTCCAAATTTCACGCAGATACTCTCGTGTTGGCTCAAAGTCTTGACCAAGGATGACAGCAGCACACAAATCAGGAAGCACAGTTTAAAATCAGAAAATTCTTTTCTCTCCAATTCCACATTTACCAGACAATAATCTAACGTCTCGGAGCTCAGAGAGTTCGATGCAACTGACACGGTATTATTGCTCGGTAGAGTAGGGCACCTCGAGGTGGTGTAATGGTTAGCAAGCTTGTCTCGCTAGATCAATTACGACCGAGTAGTGATTTCCATCCTCAGTTGGTGTTCCCTACTTTTGGCTTTGTGCCACGTCTAAGCTAGGCTTGGAAAAAAAAATTACTATTCCTCGGTAGCGTAGGTAGATGAAGCTTTTGGACCAGCGATTCACATATGAAGCTCTCAGTACCCCTCAGTGTCCACGAGAACTCTGACCATCCTCCCATTTTTTTTTAATTTTTTTTTTTATTGAGGCAGCTGTAGCAAACAAATCCGTAAACGATGCTGCCATCACCGCAGGATTAGAAAAATGAAGATTGGAGGATGTCACGGAACGACATACTTATGCAAAATGGCTGACTTTCCACAGCTCCTCGACAGGTGGCGTTCCGAGCTGGGCAGTTACGGCGAGTATGCCTAGGTTTTCCACAAAAACACTTTTTAGTTTCAGAAGCCACTGCGGATGTTATGTTTTCTGTAGGGCTGTGGGAGTTATCCTCAAAGGGGGCTGCATTTTGAGAGATAGTGTAGGAGGCTGAACGTTTCTGAGCATGTTCAAGAGCTTTTGCTTGGTCAAATGCATTGATGAGGTTCAGAGTTACATTTTCGAGTAGTAGTTGTCGAATATCAGGTGACAAAGTTATGTCTTATGGCCTCGGATCTATGTTCCTCAGCACTGACTACATTGTAGTAGCAATCCTTATTTAAATACCTCAGATTTAGAAAATAGTCGTCTATTCTGAATTTTGCCGGCGCATCCATAGTATATGCCTAGCATAGATTTCATTCTTAGGCTTGTCATACAATTGCCTATTGTAGTCTGGACTTTAAGAAATTATACTGAAGGGTCTATAACGTTTAGGAGCACAGTTCGTCGGTCGTGGGCGTATAGTTCTATACTTTGCAGGGAATTCTCAAAACTGGCAAACCAGTGCTACCAATCCTTTTCAGCATGCTTCGAACATGGGAGAGTTTCAAATATCTGAGGTCGCAGAATTTTGTCCATATATCTAAGAGACCGAGATAGCTTTACTGAAAAGTATTTATGGATTGCGAAGAATAAATTGTAATAAAAAACACGCAGCATAGTAACTCAGATTAGGTTTTATTCTGCGTAATAAAACAATTCGTGAAAACGAACAAAAAACTATAAGCAGGTAAAGTCCATTTTTGACGATAGGCAGAGGCAGGACAGAGTAGTAATATTCACCACAATATCTAACTATATATGTCAGTCTATTCATTATCTATCTATCTAGATAGATAGATTCTAAACAAGTATAGATAGATAGATAGATAGATAGATAGATAGATAAAAGCAGAGGCGGGGGACAGAAGGAGTATTCACCGCAATATCTATCTATCTCAATCTGTTCATTAGCTATCTATCTATCTATCTATCTAGATAGATAGATAGATAGATAGATAGATAGATAGATAGACGACGATAGGCAGAGGCCGGAGAGAGAAGGAATATTCACCACAATATCTACCTATGTATCTCAGTCTGTTCATTAGCTATATATCTAGATAGATAGATAGATAGATAGGGAGGGATCAACGGAGTGTTCCATTTGGTCATTCGTGTATGGAAATACTTGCTTGTTTGTGTAGACACACCTTTGAATCTATGCTTCAAAAGTTTTAAGTTATTCAAGAAAACTGATGTTTTTTTTTTTATTTAAAAAATATAATAATCTTTTCAAATCAAAATACGATAATATTTTTCTTCTTGCTTTTTTTCAGGTGAGTGCATTTCATGAAAAAATCTAACAAAAAAATAAACTGGGAATACCGTCGCAATGAAGGTAGGAGACGTTAAATTATATTCAAGTATTTATGTGACCGATTAGTTTGAACGTTCGCTTTCAGACCATGAGACCGGGGTTCAAATCTCACCATGGACACTTTGTCAGGGAGGTGACTTCTTGATGTTATCAGTCTGGATTCCAGTGTGTAACACCTTTGGAAAATGTCTGAAAACCATATCACAGTTTGACCCTTAGCCTTGTGAATGTAATTGGGTAGACGGAACTCTTTGAGAGCCATCGGTGCTTGTGCTAGCACGAAATCACAAGTCATCGTGACCGAGATTTTGAGCGTTGATGACACTTGATAATGCGCTTTCCCCCAGAAAGTCTGTTCTTAGTTGCAGGTTAAACCACAAGTGGGCTTTGTAGGTTTTGAACAAAACTCAAATGTTCCTGAGCGGCCCTCTGCAAGGAGGATTAGCTAACCGCCCGGATATGTGAGAGTGAGTATTTAGGATGCGGATGTGTTTATACTGCTGGATATTTTGCCGGTCTTGCTAAATTGACATGTCTATTATGCTGGTCTCCTTAAAATTGAAACCTGGACTATTCTTTGGTTTGTTGTCTTCGGCTGGTGCATCTGAAGTGTATGGGGCAAGAGAACCATGCCCTAGAGCAAGTTTTAGGATTCGCTGAGACTGTTATGCTTGAAGTACTTAAAATATTCAGATACTTCTATATTTTTTAAAATATTTTTTGATGAATAAATAATTTTAACTTATGTTTTAACAATTGATGGCGAAAAAGATTTTAAATTGTCTTAACGATTGTTGGTGAAAATGTATTAAATTTGTGTGTTGTTATTTTTAAATTACATGCCTTCACAATAAGAAACGTATTTATCGGTAAAATACCTTGTGGGTCTATTTTGCTGAGACCGGCAAAATATGCTTAAAAGGATGTTTGTCTATTTTACTGGGACCGACAAAATAGTCTCTTCCCATTATTTTTCGTTGCAAATGGCAAAAGCCATTTCCTTCTGTTTCGGGCACGAAGAAAAACTGAAGCTTTTGCACTCTGAGCGAAATTTGTTTTCCTAATTTCTTATGGGGTCCATTTTTCTGAGTTCAATTTCATAAGCTTATAAATTATATTCTACAGTTGATGGAATAGTAAAGCAATAAGGGTCAATAAACACACATACAACTTTACGTATACTAATAATGGTGCATTATGGGTAGCAAGGTCTAGTGTATTATTCTAACGGTATTGGGAGAGCGGTAACAGTTATGTTTCAAAATGTTCTAAAGGCTATTGAGTGGAGATAATTGTGGATCCTAATGCAGTTGTTTGTGTTTTTTATGTTGTTAACGTTTTGCTCATTATTTATTATATTATTATTTGTTGTTTATTATTATTGTTGTTATTATTATTATTTACTTTTTTATGTCTGCATTCGAAGTTTGTTAATTTGTTTATTATTTCCTTTATTTATTTAGATTTTTTATTTATTTTATTTTTGAGGGGGTTGTTTATCACATTTGTTTAGTTTCTGGCTTTTTTCTGAAGTGTGTTACATTAACTGAGTTGTATATATTACATATTTTTGAATCTTTCATTGTGATATTTTAAAAGGTATTCATTATTTAGTTTTCGATGTTTAAGTAACAAGAAAAATGTCTATGTATTTTGAGATAAATTCGTCTACGGAACTTGAATTGGTAGATATAGATACGTAGAAGAAAAAATGTGAATTCCCTCAGTGGGTAATTCAAAACTTGATTTCTCAAGTCGGCCTCCCGAGCCGACAAGGTAAATTCACGTTTCGGTTAGAGAAACGGTTTATATGATGGGAAATGAGGTACAGGTTCGATTTCTGTTGAAGGTGCAATGTTTAGTAGGATTTCTCATTATAGATTGGGTTTATTACTTTCACTAACAAAAAAAAACTAGGAAAGCAATTCAAAGGAGAATTACCCTCAAAAAGGTTGATAACCGATCAATCAAGCAATAAGACTTATTCTATTAATAATACCGTTGTTTGTATGAAGAATCTTCTTATTCAGAACCTTTCGGCCGTTGTACACTCCGGCCTTCTTCAGGTGATTGACATTTCAAACCGAACTTTTTGTTTTGTCCACCGCGGTAGATTGTTCTAGTTCCACGTGCCATGCCGCTTCCGGATGGTTCAGTTATTTCTCTTTAACTCAATTCTCCAAGTTTTGGTTCACCACTACTGTGACCTGGTATTGAACTCACAACTCTTTGAGTCTAGTCAATAGATCTATCGAACGTCTTTATCCACTGGGCCGTGTGTTCTTGAGGACGAAATAAAGGGTTCGATTCGAAATTCCAATCACTTGAAGAAGGCTACAGCGTACAATGGCCAAAAAGTTGTGAATATAGCAATGAAGATGAGGATAAAAGTCCGAATAATGTAAATAATGCAAGTAATCATAATACCTCATCACAGAGATCCAATCGCTGAAGAAGTCCGGAGCTTACAACTGTCGAAACGCTGTGTATATTGTAATGAAGATGAGAATAACAGTTCGAATAATGTAAATAATATAAGTAATCATAATACCTCATCTCAGAGATATAGAGGCCGAAATGTTGTGAATATGGCAATGAAGATGAGAATAATAGTCAGAATAATGTAAATAATTCAAGTAATCATAATACCTCATCTCAGAGATCCAATCACCTGAAAAGGGCCGGAGCGTACAATGGCCGAAACGTTGTGAATATGGCAATGCAGATGAGGATAACAGTCCGAATAATGTAATAATGCAAGTAATCATAATACATCATCTTAGAGATATAGAGAGATATTGAATTTTTTTTTTATATTGGTTCGACTACGCATGCGCATGAACGAGGGATGTTGAGACGTAACCTAAACGACGAAACGCTTCAACCGAAAACATTTTCCACTTTGTCATCCATTTTTCCCAAGATTTTATATAGAAATTCTTCGAAAATTCGAAAAAATCTTCCGGACCCAAGAATTTCGGATGTAGGTTTCCCAACCTGTATTATTATATTGAACAAGAATAAGATGTGCGTAGTTAAAATTGGCAAGAATAAAAATGTTACACTGAAACAAGTTAACTATAAAATATAAAGCTACTTCGACGATGAGTAAATTAAAAAAAAAATAAAATTACCTTACAAGCGTGTTTAGGTGCAAAATAAACATGTTGCGAGCTTCTTCTATGGGAATTCCTACGAAACAGTAGATGAAAGCAATTTTCTGGGTGATAGGTGACTAAGCATTGTCCTAATATTTGAATAGTTTAAAAATAGGTTGCTGATAAGAACTGCTGTGCTTTTTTCTTGTACGATACAAATAACTCCAAAATAAAAAAAGACGTATGCCGGCAAATAAAACCGATTGTATTGCAAAAAGAAATCTATTCTTAACTTAAAACGCTATCTTCGATAAGTTAACTTCTTTTAAGTGGAGTAATGGATAGCGTCTCGGATTAAAGAATTAGTGAACTGAGTTCGAATTCCAGTCGGTTTCGTTACATTCGCATTACGTGCTAATACCTTATGGAAAATTGTGAATTCATCTCTTCTTAACACTATGGACAAATAATAGAACAGACTGCGTCATACGGTTATTGTTAGCGATTAATTCAGAAGAAGGAAAACTCTAAATTCAAAAAGAAGTTTCGGTTCTGTAAGGCTATCTTCTCCAGGAAAGACTGCAATAGATGTAGTGTTCCTCCGACCTCGTTATCATGAACCTCGTGTACAGTCAATTTTAGCCGTTTCAAGCAAACCACCTCTCAGCTGATTATCGTTTTCATTTTCGAAATTGAAGAATAAAAATCAATATTTACAACCATAAAACACTTAAAAATAATTTAGAAACGTTTAATAAAATTTTCAGGATCAAACGGCCCGTATAGTTCATGTTTTGGGTATCATGTCCTCTGACGGGAAGAAATATATCCTAAATCTCATACAAGCCGGTGGAGAATGTAGGGAATGATGCCTACAGCAAAACCAAATACCCGGATGGTAGTTATTCATGGAACTAGGATGATTATCCATCGCACCCTGTATACAAGTCTAATTTCAACCATTCGCCAGCAATAGAATTTTGAAGCCAGAAACAGATTTTTGACAAAACAAAATATTACTCGCAATAAAAAAAAATTATCGGCATTAAATAACTCATTGAACAAAATAAACTAAATCATTGTACTGAAAGTGTTGCTACATAATCTAAATTTTCTTACCTGGCAGTGAATGCTGGACAGTTTCCTTCACAGATGAAGAGAAAACTAGAGGCAACAGAAATGTGGTTCTACAGGAGGATACTGAGAATTCAAGGGATAGAGCGCATAAACAACGACAAGGTCTTAAGGAAAAAACGAACACAAAAAAAAAAAATTCGCAAAATCAGAAAGACAAATGACATTTCTTAAAATCATTATCAGGAAAGAAGACTTGGAACTTTTGATACTCACACGACATTTTTATTTCTGTGATACAGAGATGTAGGAGGGGTACTATGTGTATTTGAGCCGCAGTAGAAGTGGTGTTTCTTGGACATGATCGCCTCAGGTTTTGAATTCAGAGTTTTTCCTTCTCCTAGAGCGGTAGCCACCCATAGCCATCAGGCTATATAGAACCCAGTTTGCCCTGCTATTTATCCATATCTTGGGAGAGAAGAAGAGGATTTATACCTTTCCCAAGTCTATTAGCACGTAAGTGAATATAATGGATCCGGTTGAATTTCGAACTCGGTTCTCTGATTCCTCAGTCCGAGCCTCTATCCACCGTGCACAGGATATATTGAAGGACAAAGGTGACGGGGGATGGGGTTTCAGCGGGTCATCTATCTTAGCATTTTGTATGAATGGATGGTTGAAGCGGGAGTAGAATGGGTAGCAAAAAGAGAAACGTTAGTAAGAGCTAGAATGCATAGGAAATTGTAGAGGGTCAGCATTTCCTCGTCAAATAGAACAAGTCAGAAGCTGACAATTTAAATCACGCGATAAATCTTAAAGATAAACAAGAACTTCGACGCATGTTACGTAACATTAGGTTAAACCGTCTTCAATTTATGGACCGCTAAAGATGGGTTTTCAGATATTCGGCGCATCAGAGGCATGAACAACATCTCCCATGTTGTCATCTTCAGTTAGATATTTTCCGTAATCTGAAGGAATATTTCGTCTTAGATCGACTGAAAATAATAAACATACGATATCTCTGGGGTGGGTAGGGGCGGAATTTTTCGAATTTCACATATATTTTCCTTTTTTTTTTACAATTACAGATTTAATTATTTCTCCAGTGATTTTTTTTTCTTTTATATTTGTATATTTCTTACCGTTCATTCGCTCAACCATCTTTTTCAATCATTCATTGATATCTGTTAGATGTCGTCACGTAATATAACTAATTTGCAATTCATTCGCAATTATTTATTTAGTTGTAAAAAAAAAAGACTATCATCAATGTCATCTTTCAACTAATTTAAAATCAACCCGGACTTATATCTGTGTTAGAATTTTTGGGTACCTTAGTACTAGTGTAGCCAACCAAAATGAGCTGACTCATTTTATAGAAGGGTTAACCAATCAGAAGGCTCAAAATATTCAATACGACGTTTATAAAGGCGGCCATGTTTTTGTTTTTTTCTGAATATTCACTGGCAGCCTTTGATATCGAAGACTGAAGAGCTGCTGATGGTATTGGCGATATAGGCGGATTCAGTAGAGTGTCTGGCTCGTGAGTGTTAATCTTTAACGTTGTTTCATTGAACAGATTACGTACTGCGCTGTATTCTATATTCATAGACTATGGTGAACATGGTTAACAGTATTCGCCATTCTCTTTCACATTTCTTTACACTTGACATTTGGGCTCGAGTTTTTCCATTGACACGAGACAGAATGATTCTATTGAATCAACTGCCAGATCTGCTGCTAAGAAAATTGCCCACTGTATTGTGCCAGACAATTTTTCTCTTTAGAAAGAATTTCACATATTTATAAGGCTGCCCTTCTGCAATACTTTGATATTTACTTCTATATATTTAGATTCTTGATAAAATACAAAGAATCGTTTGCTGGTTATTTCTCTTTGTCTTCAATATCCTTTGTGAGTTTTCAATTTTCTAAGCCTTTTTTCTTCATTACGTGTACTAGAAGTTTCACATGACTCATTTCGGCTTCTATAAAACTATTTTTGATTTCCAATTTCCTCAAAATTGACCTACAATCAACTATTAACTGGGGTAAGAAATAACGTGTTAATTTTAACGCCACCAAAACGAAATTGCACTGTTACTCGTTTGAATGACGCATTTCTGTCTTTCATTATCATACTTGATGTTAACCTGCAGGAAAGAGATACATTGCACCTTTTGATGTTAAAGTTCTCTGCTAACAGGGAATAGAAATATAATATTGCATCAAGTGCTAAATCTGCTGTTAGGAAAGTTGGTTCACTGTATTTTGCTAGACAATTTTTTTCTCCTTAGAAAGTATTTTACATATTTATAAAACTGCCTTTCTCCAATACTTTGATATTTACTTCTATATATTTAAATTCTTGATAAAATACAAAGAATCAGCAATGTTATTGATCCTGATTTGGCATCTCAGCTTCAATCCATTTTCCACCACCATAATTTACATTCATATCATAAAATTTATTAAACAATGTCTTAAAATAATTGTCAGACTTGTGAATCAATTGCTAGGTCTACTGCTTGGAAATTCAGTTCACTGTATTGTGCCTGGTAATTTTCCTTGTCAGAATCCATCTTGCACATTTATCAATCTACCATTTGTCTATACATTCCACATTGCTGCGCGTCCTGGGTATGACGATAAACTACGTCCAGCAACAAGGCTTCAGATAATGTTTTCGGAAAAATAATGTTGCCAGCTATACTTTTTTTTGAAACAATAATGTTGCCAGCTATACGTTTTTTGGTAAAAATAATGCTGCCAGCTATGCGTTTTTGGAAAAATAATGTTGCCAGCTATACGTTTTTTGGAAAGAATAATGTTGCCAGCTATACGCTTTTGAAAAAATAATGTAACTAGAGCTCACCGTTTTACTGTTGAACGAAGTAGATGAAACCGTCAGTTCAATTTTAATACTGCCTTTACTCACAATTCTCGCAAGTGGAATTTTCTAGCAATATTTTACTTCCCTGCCACAGAAAAGTTTCCGACTAGCGAGATGCAGGCGTATGTTCTATTCTAATACTTTATTTTGCGATTTCTTGCTCTCCAACAATATAAAATCTTCAAAAATTTAAATGCATCACCAATGATCATCTTCATGTTCTTTTATTGTCCTTTTTCATTCTCTTTCACTCCCACCTCATTGCGTCATGGTTGCATTATCGCCATCTTCTATCTTCATGAAACCTGTTCTTTTATTGTCCTTTATCTTCACTAGGTTTTCTCATGCTATTTTACTCCAAGCCTCTTACGTCATAGTGGTAGTATCGCCATCTTCTGTCTTCCTGAAACCTGTTCTTTTAATGTCCTTTCTCTTCACAAAAATTTGTAGAGGGTGAGAATGACATACGATTGATACAACTTCTTAATCTGTAGAGGGGTGAAAGACGTACGGGTGATAAACACCTGAGTCTGTAGAGGGGTGAAAGACATACGGGTGATACAAATCCTTATTCTGTATAGCAGTGAAAGACATACGAGTGATACAACTCCTTAGTCTGTAGATGGGTGAGAGACATACCGGTTATACAACTCCTTATGCTGTAGAGGGATGAAAGACTTACGGGTGATACAACTCCTTAGTCTGTAGATGGGTGAAAGACATAGGAGTGATACAACTCCTTATTCTGTAGAGGGGTGAAAGACTTACGGGTGATACAAATCCTTAGTCTTTAGAGGGGTGAAAGACATACGGGTGATACAACTCCTTATTCTGTACAGGGGTGAAAGACATACGGATGATACAACTCCTTAGTCTGTAGAGTGGTGAATGACTTACGGATGATACAACTCCTTAGTCTGTAGAGGGGTGAAAGACTTACGGGTGATACAACTCATTAGTCTGTAGAGGGGTGAAAGACTTCTGGGTGATACAACTCATTAGTCTGTAAATGTTGGAAACTGGTGAAACTAGACAATGCAGCTTATCTGGAGATAGATGGGTGAAAGACATACGATATTGCGTCTGCCGGACAATGGAATTAATTTCAACCATTGTCCGGCAGACGCAATATCGTATGTCTTTCACCCCTTTATCTCCCATCTATCCACCCTCCCACGGGCATTAATGGGTGTGGCACGCTCGCCACTTTTCAAGTAATTTTCTTCAGTGCATGATTACTTTCTTCCAGGAATCAAATCCCTTAAAAGACATGCTCTTTCACTTTCACTTTCACTTTGTTATATGAATTTTCCCGTTTATTTTATGAATTGTAAAAACTCCCAGCGACCTGGCTATTCGAGTAGGTATTTCTATTTGGTACAAAAGTGTAAATTAATTCTTTGATTGTTGAGGCTTTCCGATTACATTTTTTTTTCTTTTTGCTTTCTCTCTCTTTTTCTTTTCTTTCTACTCATTAATTTCTTTCTTTTCTTTCTTTCTTTGGTCCCTTCATTTCTAAAAGTGTTTGCAATTTAAATTTTTTTTATTTAGTTTACGCAACAGATACGATTGCTTCTTTTTCATTTTTTTCCCCTTTTGGTTGTGTTTGCTTGTTTAGTCTTCTTTCTTTCATTCATTTATTTTTTCATTCATTCATTCAGTTATCCTTTCTTCCTCTCATTCTTTCTTTTTTCATTCATTCATTCATTCTTTCTTTCTTTTAATCTTTCTTTCTTTCTTCTCTCTTTCTTTCAGCCTCCTTTAAACTCTTTAAGTCTGACTATATGTATACTTTTTCAAGAAACATTGCTCTTTCTTTTTCTTTCTTTCATTTTTTTTTTCATTCTTTCATTCATTCTTTCCTTCTTTCGTTCATTCATTCATTCATTCATTCTTTCTTTCTTTCTTTCTTTCACCCTCCTTTAAACTCTATAAGTCTGACTATATGTATACCTTTCAACAAACATTTCCCTTTCTTTCTTTGTTTCTTTTTTCTTTTTCTTTCTTTCTTTCATTCATTCATTCTTTCTTTCTTTCATTCTATTCTTTCATTCATTCATTCTCTCTTTCTTTCTTTCACCCCTCTTTAAACACTATAAGTTCGACTATATGTATACTTTTCAACAAACATTGCACTTTCTTTCTTTCTCTCATTCTTTTACTTTCTTTCTTTCTCTCATTCTTTTTCTTTCTTTCTTTCTTTCTTATTCCTTTCTTTTTTAACCTTCAGTTTCTACCACACCACCCACCACTTAGTCCTTTATACTTATTAAATTTTCTCTACTTCTCTCTCCTTTTCTTTGCCTTTTCCATGTTTCTTTTTTTCTTTTGTTCGCCTATGCACTTTTCTTTCACTTTCTTCGTTACTTTTCTGCAACCGCCATTTTGTTCTACTTACCCCCGCTCTCCTCCTCTACTCTCCCCTCGTCCTCATCGGTTTGCTTGTGTTTCGGCATTGTTCAGGAAATTGGCAGCCGTAAAATTCTATGCACAACACTGAGCTTCTTCTAATTTCCCACTAAACTTCCGCCATTTTGCGAAAAACCTGAAACTTTCGACATTACGAGAACCTTAATGGAAATACAAAGTGACGACTTTGCTGAAAAGTCGATCCGGGCATCTCATCTTGCCTTTTCAAGCGTTTGCTTCACTTACTTTTCACACACACACAAACAGACAGACGCACACGCGATGTCAGTCCAGAAGCACCTTGCACATATCGAGGACATCTATCTTTATAAGTAGAGAGATTGTATCTATAGCCGGCTTGTAAGATCTTTCGCTTAGCTTATAGTACCTGGCTTTCCACAGCATTACCTACTATCAATGATCGATCGGTGTTTTAAAGTGAAATAGCCGTCAGCAATAGCTTTTTTTTTCTACAAATATAAAAACAATGTGTATGACGTCATGCTTAGGCCTCTAACAATACCCACTGAATGTTACTCTCCTTTTACCAACAGCAGTCGTCACATTCGGCAAGTCACAATAGAGTATTTGGTTGGTCTGATGTTACTACCAGCTGAAATTTTGAATCGCCTTGGTTAGCTGCTTCATTCTCTTCTGTTAGGGTCCCCGTACTCTGGAATCGTACAGAGGAACTTTTTCCACTGTTTCTCTGAAAAAAATAGATATAGTTTTAGATTGTACACTAAAATGGGTGTTTGGATAAATAGCAAAAGTAAGATGAAGAATAATTAAAAACAAACAAGATGAAGTTTATGTGAGACTTTCGAGGACTTGTCAACTTCTGACTGTAACTCCATTTCTCTCACTTCGGCCTATTTAGGTTTCCATAACTCTAGGTTATCGAATATATGACACTGAGAAAATGAAGAATTTCCGATATATCTCAGGCCACTGCAGAAGCGATTATTTCCTGAGAAGCAGTCTTCTGCTAAAGGCAGTTGATAATTTTAGTTTTATTCTGGAAAAGAATACAAGGTAAAACGTAATATATGGATAAAATTGGACACGAATGTTTGCCCTTTATCAATTATATATATATATATATATATATATATATGTGTGTGTGTGTGTGTGCGTGTGTGTGTGTGTATAAATTCTTTCTTTCTCTTCATTTCACTTCCTTCTTTTTTCTATTTTTTTTCCTTACTTTTTATTTCTTCTTTTCCGCTCTTGCTTTCTTTCTGTCATTATGTCTTTCTTTCTTTTCTTTTTTTCGCATCAATAACTTTTTTCTTTTTTAATATTTTTCTTTCTTTCATGCTATTGGCTTGTTTTTCTATCTATCTTTTCATTGATAATCTCCAAGCGAAATTCTTTCTTTCTTTATTTATTTCATTCTTTCTTTCTTTTCATTATCTCTTTCTTTTTGCTTCCTTTTTCTTTTCGTTCTATCACTTATTTTCAGCTATGGCCTAAATTTTGTCTTTCTTTCTTTCTTTTAATTTGATCACTTTTCTTTTTCTACCATTTCCTACAATGTTTTCTTTCTTTCTTTCTTTCTTTCTTTCTTTCTTTCTACATGTCTTTTTTTCTTTCTTTCATTTCCATCACAACTTTTTCTTTTTTTCTTTTCTTTTTATTCTATCAGTTTTCTTTCTTTTCTGTAATTGCCTAATTTTTTCTTTCTCTATTTCTGTTTCATGTATTCTATTTCAGTCTTTATTTATTTCTTTCCATTCCATTACTTCTTCTTTCTTTCTTTCTTTCTTTCTTTTTTCTTTTGCATCACTTCTTTCTTTCAATTTTATCACTTTTTCTTTTTTCTTTCTTTCTTTCTTTCTTTCTTTCTTTTGCATCACTTGTTTCTTTCTATTTTATCGATTTTTCTTTCTTTCTTTTTCCTTTCTTCCTTTCTTTTCGTCTTTCCTCCTTTCTTTCTTTCTTTTTTCTTTTGCATCACTTCCTTCTTTCAATTTTATCACTTTTTCTTTTTTCTTTCTTTCTTTCTTTCTTTCTTCCATCTTTCTTTCTTTCTTTCTTTTGCATCACTTCTTTCTTTCAATTATATCAATTTTTCTTTTTTCTTTCTTTCTTCCTTTCTTTCTTTTGTTTACCTCACTCCTTATTTGCTTTGTTTGTTTGCTCATTTCATTTTTCTTCTATTCTGAAAAGTCCTTTTCACTCAGTCGATTTCCCGCTTTCGCACGCATGCGTACACTACCATTTTCGTTTCTCCCGATTCTATCAAAGACTATTTCCCATTTTCCGTTTCCCCCTGCACTTACTTGAGGTTCCATTTCCGGTTTGTGGAAAACTAAACATAGCGCCATATCGAAAGGATGATTTGAAAGTTTGGTGTGGCGCTGAACGAAGGCGCGGTATCTCAACTTAAAAGCAATCGGTCACATAGAAAGAAGAATAATGAGTTGCGACTGAGGTACTAGCAACGGAGAATGACGTACGGTCGAACAGAGAGGAAAACGAGAACAACAACAAAATATAACGGAGAAAAAGAAAAATAAACGTTGATGAAAGGAGATGGATTAAAATTGAGAGAAAACTGGAAAAGACTCAATGACGGTTGCAGATAATGGCGGGAAAGAGATGATAGATAATGGCGGGAAGACAATGGCGGGAAGACAATGGCGGGAAGAGGGATGAAATGCTTCAAAGATGGGATTGTGCTAAGTTTGGCTGTAACGATTGCAGATATTGACTAAATGGCAGATAAAAAAGAAAGGTAGAAATGACAATAAGTAATCAATCAATAGGTATGATTACCTGCAGGCTCGATTCATAATTACGATGTACATACCACATTTTGTTCAGGCTATCAAACAGGATAAGATACACACGCACTATATATAGGTACTGAGGTAGGTAAATCAAATAACTAGATATTAGCAAACGTATATACTTGCGTTAGCATGCATACACAGATAAGCAAATAAATATTTACACATTTTAATATAAGGTTTAAACAAAACTGTACTCAATGTGGTTAGACAGAGCGAAGAAGTATATATATATATATATATATATATATATATATATATATAAGAGTAAAAGCAGTACTTATATTTTACTGTAAATAAACAAAAACAAGTAAACATAATCAATCCCAAAATAAATAAAGAATAACAAATTAAAAACTACCACCCGCCAAAATAATAGAATAGACTAATGCAACCAATCCATAAATTGGACAAAAATAGCTTTAATTATCTTCCCAGAATAGAATAAACCAGTATGATGGTCGGAAAAGCATAAAATCCAGGGTCAGAAACTCATATGCATACAACTGAGTATATATATATATATATATATATATATATATATATATATATATATATATATATATATACACACACACACATATATATATATATATATGTGTGTATAGGTATATATATATATATATATATATAGATAGATATATAGATAGATAGATAGATAGATTGTTCTTCATTTTATAATAATTATTGCTCTATCAGAGGCATAGAGCTATCACTGCATCTATATTCTCTTGGAAATTCCATACACATTAGCAATATTTTTATTATATATATATATATATATATATATATATATATATATATATATATATATATATATATATTACAATAGAAACAAAGAACTATAAGATATACAATCCGCTGTTCTCATTGATATTTTTTATTTTTACAAAACAGTGCTCAATGTAAATTTCCAGAGCATAAATATCACAAATCAACTGATTTAAAATATGGTTTTTTCGCTACACAGGAATTACCATATTTCAAAAAGTGAAGCTAAAAACTTCAAATTTAATTATATAATTAAATTAAAAGCATTATTTTGGAATATCAGTATATATATATATGCGTGTATATATATATATATATATATATATATATATATATATATATATATATATATATATATATATATATATATATTAAAAAAGTGAGAAACCGGAAAAGTTTTGGTTGTAATGTGGATTTTTTAAGAATATATTATGCTTTATTTTCCATAATTATGGAAAGTAAAGCATAATGCATGTTTTAAAAAAATCCACATTATAACCAAAAACGTTTTTCGGTTTCTCTCTTCTTTTTAATATGCACAGTTTTCTTTCGTTGGAACTACTATAACCTCTTCTCTTTATATATATATATATATATATATATATATATATATATATATATATATATATATTTTACTACACAAATAAAACGTTGAAGACAGACTAACCACAAAATGTACACGAATGAAAAATGTAACCTAGTCTACATAACATTGCGCCATGTATCTTAATTTTTCTTTCGGGTCATTATTTTGGGTATGTGGGTCAAAACAAGAAATGGTAAAATCGCGAAGTGGTCATTGTTCAAATCTACTTTCCTTGTTTTAATAAAGGAGTAAGGTTCAGCAGCTGCTTACCTATAATATCCGGTTTGGAAAAGCAGTATGTGTGCTCCCCACAACTTCCATTTTAGATTTTAGTAAGATGTGTCTATTCATCATCACATCTACTTCGTTCAGCCATCCATTTATACAAGCAAGTTGGATAGTTAACTCACTGTCTACTTCTGCATCTCATGTCTACATCTTCCTGCAGCTGGGGAAAATAAAATGCTGTTAGGTGCCCAGTTTCGGGGAACAGACACCCTCGGATGCACGGACTGTTGCGGGGACTAGGTAGAATTTGTCTTTGGCTCCAGTGTATGCGCCCGGGTTCGCTACATTGTTTAATTATGTCACATCTCGTTTCAGTCGAGAGGCTGGGATAAATAAAACCACTTACCTCCAATATGTCCCATGATTTTCAAATTTTCCACATTAAGTACCCTAAAAATGTCTTCATTAAGCGTCTTAGAATATCCGTATATTTTTTTCTCACCATTAAGCAACTTTTTTCCTCTTATCCTTAACACTTTACGTTACTCACATGTTCAGCCTGTTATAGTCTTGGCGTTATATAACAGTTTAGCAAATTATTATTTTTTTAGAGAAGTCTATTTCTGCTTTGACTTCCTCAGATTGATCTTAAGGGTCAAATACAAGACAAAATAAAGGAAGTCAATTCTGATAGGCTGAACTAGAGTGGGAATAATAGATGAAGGTTTTTCACGTAGTTGTTTCTTAAACGTCAAGAAATGTAGACGTGTTCCTTTCGTCTCTGGAAACTGCTCCCCAGTGGAGATGATGAGCAACCCCACTGGCTAGTTAGAAATGTACACGTCGCTGTGTTTAATAAAATAGATAAGTTTAAAATTCCCTTTGTTGATATCTTTTACCTCCGAACCAAAACCAACTAGCAATCATCAACCGTGAAAGAAGAAAGCAACGTTATTATCGAATGGAGCCCGTCGACCAAGACCTCCCAACATAAGGGAGACCGTCGCCCAGGACCACCCCAGAACGAGAGGATTATACAACATTAGTACCTTTCTGTAGAACGGTATTTCTTTTGCTTCATCATCTGCAACAAGATTTGCCAGCATTTACTGCGAATATGCATCCTTGTGCAAATTAATTTCAGTTTCCTTTCTTTCAACATACGGTCATTTTTAGATTCACTGTGTTATCTATTTCTATATTTTTTCTTTGGACTCTGAACTTAAATTCTAGACGATTATTTAGGTCATTTTTGAGTGGTGTGCAGTAATATAAATCTATTTTCGGGGTGGGCGTTGGAATTTGGCCTTGGAAAATATTGTGTCATCCGTGATTGCATCTGATTTTTATCACGCCAAGACACTATTGCTTAGACTGTCGATTAGTTGTCCATCGCCCAATGTCTGCAATAGACGTTACTCCAAAGAATCTTATGAAAATTGTAACGCTGCACGAACACACTGGCAAGTCTTACAAGTGAGCAAAGCAATGTATTATAGACTGGCCTGGAATCTGTAATCAATCTACAAGGAAAGACTTTGGGAAATAGACATATGAAATACTAACATGTTCAATGTGTCATGTTCCATTAGGAAATACGAAAAAAAGTAAATAATAACGGAATTATTCGTTTTGATTCAATTAATTTGTACAAGGGTGTAGGTTAAGCAATATTACCAAGCAATTTAGGGGGGGGTCTTTACTTAAAACGAAATTTTGCTGATCTTTTATGCTTTTGTCGTCAAGGAATTTGGGACAAGCATCGGGGAGTTAAAACCAATTCTGGCCTCCGCTTCTTCATTGGAATATTTTTGGTGGAAATTATGTATATATGAATATACGTTACTTTTGTTTACTTTTCTAAGTCATCTTTTGCTATTCCAAAAGATGTTTGGATGTCGGTGCCACGTGTTCTGTCCTTTGCTAAGACGCTTCTAAGATATTTGAATTTTTGTACTTGCTTGACATTTACACATATCAAAAAAATATTATGACTCCTTTGTTTTCTGGGGTCGTCTTTACAAATTCGCTTATTGTAAACGTTTGTAAACTTAAATCCGACCAATACTGTCTACCTGCGTTCTGTGGGAGGAAATTTTGCGCAAGATCGATTGCGATAAAAAGATGGAGTTGCGAAACAATAGAAAACGAATGCTAAAGCATTCCAATTAAGTAATCGATAATAAGTTGATCAGGCAGAACAGGTGGTTGGTTTCAAAGCAAATATTTCAAGCTTGAGCAGAAATGGAAACGGTGGGGGCTTTGACAAACCTTATAGTGGCAGTCAGTTTCTTGACAGATACCGTTAAAAGAATATTTCAAGTAATCATTCCGTCTTATTCTATTATCAACATTCGTAAAAGCTGATGTTTTACAGAGACTTAAATTCGACTATAAAGTATTGCGTATATATTTTTTTTCTTTTGGTATTGTATTTAATCTTTTATGCCTTTTAAAACAAAATTATGGCTGATATATTTTTCGTTTTTCTCAGGTGGATTCTGACCATCTTTTTTTTTTTTTTTTTTTTTTTTTTTGATAGGTGACAAATAATTAAAGAAGCTAGTAAAAGGAATGTGCCGCTGAGGCAAAAAATAAATTCTGTTTGTTAAATATTCGACAATGTACATTCGAATGACGCGTTTGTAATTTACCTAGATATATTTCCCCAGTATAAATACGATGTGTTTGGGTTTGTCCATTCTTTCACATTTTTATTCTGAGAATGCAACAACTGGCAAAACAATCCTCAATGGATTACCACAGACACTCTTCCTGAAAGTACATCAATGAATATTAACAGCTTCTTAGTAAAAATTAAGAATTGATTTTTTTAAAAAATTATTTCTTTCTCTTGGCAATATAGGCATTTTTTCATTGCTTTCTGATCAACTAGAAATAACAATCTGACAGCGTTAATTGTGAATTGAAAAACACACTAAGTTACTTGGAAGATTGGCGAAACAAATTCACCTCATCCCAGCATATGTTATCTGCAATGTTATCAGTCCTGACCTGGCATCTCGGCTTCAGTCACTTTCCCTATGTCTTTTCTATAAATATGTCTATGGTAATTGTTTTGATAAGCTTTCCTACTGGGATCTGATCATGGAGTAGAAAGTGAAAATGAGAGCATTTAAGAATTTGAATGTTTTCATAAATAAAAGTAATGCCATTATTCCGAACTGTATACACAATGGCGCATTACTTTTAAAAGAACATGAATATAGCAATATATTTGGTGATCGTCAAAAATAGAAAATGCTACTTTAAAAATGCTAAACACGAAACAGGTTGCAAATAAGTAATTAAATAAGAAAAAAATTTAATCTTTAAAAAAAAACTATTATGTAAATGTTTGTAACTTTGTATAATATTTATGCATTACGCCCTCATCTTTATTAGGTAAGAATTTAATTGCTAATCATGCATTACTTTTTAAGTAATACACATATTTATGTCTTTTTTGTTTCTGCTCTTTATATTATGGCCGCTACTGTATATATATATATATATATATATATATATATATATATATATATATATATATATATATATATATATGGAATGTTTTTTCTTATTTACAAACACTCTATCTCTGATATTGAGCACTTTATCCCTTCAATATAGCACACCTTAAGACTATATTTCTTATATATATATATATATATATATATATATATGTGTGTGTGTGTGTGTGTGTGTTATTTCTTAAATGTTATTTATTAAAAATTATATTTATTTATTTTCGTCTACTAGCCTGAATATTTGTGAAATGTCTATGCAAGAAAATTAAGTTGAAAATTTATCTGGGGTCTGCCAGAACATTTATTTACAGTAACTTTAACAGTTTCATTATTCTACCATTTTTAGAAGCCACTACACGATCAAACATACTAGACATTCGTTGTCTGTTATTTATATATATATATATATATATATATATATATGTTTGTTTATATATATATATATATATATATATATATATATATATATCATTATTTATTTAAAAATTATAGCAAACACTTATTTATAATTATAAAATATTTTATATTATAAAATAAAAATATTTATAAAATCACTACAAAAATAGCCATTTTGTTTCAACACTTCTGGTATCTTATCAACTTGATAAGACACCAGTGGTGCTGAGACAAAATGGCTATTTTTTAATGATTTTATAACATATTTATGCTATAATTTTTAAATAAATAATTATATTCACTGTACTTTGTATTGAGCACTCTTTTAAAAATATTAATTATTGGTTATTGGAATTTATTCCGTATACACCAATCATATACTTGTGTATATATACATACATATATATATATATATATATATATATGTGTGTGTGTGTGTGTGTGTGTATTTTGTCAGTTTATTTCTATATAAATGGTAACTTATATTTATATATACATTACTTCCATCTGAATGAGGAGGCGGTGGCCAGAATTGGTTTTAACTTCCCCCTCCGTGTCCCAAGTTTCTTGCCGACATTTCTGTATTTTCGTATGAGATGCCAAAAGAAGGAATTCATATCCAAGAATCATTCTAGAAACCATTCCCTCTTATAGCAATGTGACCAATAGTGCCAAGATTTCTAGATCAGTCGTACAACGAAGTTTTTAATGTTGGCTAATCAAATATTAATTAGTCGACATTAACAGGCGTCATTGTTTAAAAAGACGCTTTCATACAGGAATAAACTCATTGTAGTTTATACGAACTGATAAAGCAATCTTCTATATCGGGAGTTGTATTGCATGAATGTTGATTTCGTTTCCTGGGTCATGTGACCTCCTACATGAACTTGTGTTCCTATTTAAATATGGTGAGGTCAGATCAGTTTATAAATATGGATAAATCTTCCTCTCTTTCTTCAGTTAGAAAAAAAGGCGATATTTTCACATGACCACCTCGTAAAGAAATGAAAAGAAATTCGATTTTGTCGTCAGCATGCTGTAAAATACATTCTTTGCTTGTATCATGTTATATGAGTTGACTTCTGGTAATATCAAGTTTCGTTAACATTCAACATTCATTAGACGAGCAACCATTGTTAGTCGAGTTACGCTTTTCATAAGTCTTTAGCTATCGGGCTGAGATCAGAGTATAGTATGTTTTCTCCTTCACTCATTCAAATAATAATTTTAGCCATTTTCTTATAATAAACATTCAGCATTCCTTGACCGAGCAGCTAATGCAACTTTCGAGTGGAATTCATACAGTATTTCTATTAAAACAATCTTTTAGGAAAATATATATCTCAAGTAATGTTGTGACCAAGTAAATGCTTAAGAAATGACAAAACAAGAGGTTGAAGATAAATAGTGTATTGAACAATAAATACAACAGAAGTGTATTACACGACTTGGGAGTGTGTGTCGGTTGACCAGCGTCCGGTCTATATCACTGTTAATATTTAACAGCCCCCACCCCACGAGGGATGTGTGTGGCACAAGGACGAGTTTACCGTGGGTTCTCCGAGCCCGTAGGCTCCGCCAAAAATATTACCTTAGAACCCGCATCAGTGGGTTCAGTACATGTCTACCTCTCCGGACGAAACTTTGCCCTTTGGCAAAGCCTCGTCCGGGTTCCTCTCTGCTCAAGGCAGAGAGTTTGACAGTTGAACAGGCTGGAGCACTGTTAATATTTAACAGCCCCCACCCCACGAGGGATGTATGTGGCACAAGGCCGAGTTTACCGTGGCTCGGCCAAAAATATTCCCTTAGAACCCGCATAAACGGGTTCAGGGTCTGTCTACCTCCCCGGACGAAACTTTGCCCTTTGGCAAAGTCTCGTTCGGGTTCCTCTCTGCCTTTGGCAGAGAGTTCGACAGTTGAACTGTTCCCCCGAGGCTTACTTTCCTACTAATTTTATAGTAAGTGGAAGAGACAACAATAGACTCATTAGTAGGAGGACACTACAACAAGTATACTAACTGTTACTGCCCTTTCCTCTATTGATGAGGGTTTCCTTCCTTTTCTATGAAGTAGTGTGGAACGTCAATATCTTGTCATTTCTCTCCCTTCGATTTACATGTGCTATCCATTTTTGGTTTTGCTTTCGCTGAAAGTTCTCAAGTGATGCGGTTTATATTATCTGACACAGTCCTTTGCTATTCTGTAGCCCCAGCCGACAAGGTATAAAAAATCTGGTTTCGATAAAACCTAAATGCTTCATTCGCGCGAAGCAATTTTAACCATTGACTTGTTTATATAGATGGAAAAGAATAGAAATCAAACATGACGTTGTCGATCATGACTCTTCACAACTTCCTGTTATTTGTAGCTCTTAATAAATTTCGTAGTTTTTGTTTATCTCTCAACATTATTCTACCGGCCATTTGCTTCCAATGTAGATTACGTGTTGTTTTCCTCTGAACATCCTGCCGTAAAATCGGTCGTGTGAGTATCAGATTTTAGAAGGGCCTTTTTCGCATTTATGTGCCCTAGAAAATTCAACTCTCTCTTATTGATGTTAAGCATAAGTGATCTTGTTACACCCATTTTCTCTAAAACTTCCACGTTGCTCACATGTTCAGCCTATGGTATACTCAACATCCTTCAGTAGCAACCCACTTCTGCTGCTTCAAGTCTCCCCTCTTAATTGCTGTTGTTCCTAGATTTACATTGACTCGGGGTGTTAGAATCAATAATTGTCCCCACTAAATTGTGTTCAATATATTTAGATTACGGCATTAAATAACACATAGAGGTCGATATACCGTTAAGCGAAAACAACCAAAATGAAAGAACACTTTCATGACATCAAACCCAATAATATCCTGCAATTTCTTAATCTAACGCTATCCCAAAACATAACTTCAACCCATCTACAACATAAAATATTAACGCTTATAGTAATTATGTCCACACAGAGTATCATCTACCATGTATTCAGTTGCGAAAGCAAAATAACATATTTTATATTACTCCAAAGTAACTGAGAAAATTAATTGTAGGCATTAAATGACCCATTAGGAGTTGATATGACGACCTGAATATCCAAGAAATCTCATTAAAGAATATATATATATATATATATATATATATATATATATATATATATATATATATACTCGACTCTCCCATCGAATTCGATGTATGAGGGTCAAGCAGATCAGTTCCTAGGAAACCAACAGCCCGACAACAACACATGACATTTTGATTATAGTGGTGAAGGTTTCGTGCAGGAGCAGCCACACTTTTTGAAGGGCCGAATACAGAGACTTTATGGTTACTTTAATTTCTTTCTTTTTACTGTGATTACCAAAAGTTTACTTCCTACTCGTCAGGTAGTAGAAAATTCTTTAATTGCAAAAAATGATGAAACTCCCACTGCTTGACACTGATTAGACAGAACCCTATTTATACTGTGTACATAAGCCACCAACAGCTGTTTAAGATTCGTCAACCTAAAACTTTACAAAGTTACACAATTGTTTAAAAGACTATAGAATTATGGTCAGATGATGGGTCTTAATTTCATTAAAAAATTTCTTACATTCATTTGTCTTTTTTTTATCACAGTGATGTTTACCCTGCACAAGGCTCTAGAGTCACTCAAGATAGAGTGTTGTAGTAAGAGGCACAGTTTATACAGATATGTAGAGAAGATAATGGTTAACCTTAGAATTGAATAGGTTAAGATTGTAATGATCAAGGGAAACATCTTCTTGGAAGTAGCTCCCATAAAGCAGCAATTCGGGAAAGAAGATCCTTGAGTAAAAGTGAAGACTGCGCAGCGCCTTCCCATATATGGCGGCAGTAACCCGTTTTCGGCCTTGTCTGGCTCTTGTAAAGGTAGAAGAGAGGATAAGGAGTCAGGTACCTCCTAGATTGGTACAGAGAACGGACCATCTTTATAATATATATATATATATATATATATGTCTATATTTCTGAGATGAGGTATTATGTACATTATTTACATTTATCGGACAATTATCATCTTTTTTTCCTGTCACTGGATCTAACCAACGCCTTTATCCAGTGTGTGAGTTCAATACCCGGTTAAGGCAGTGGAGAACTTTCAGAGGGAAATTAGCAGGAGATAACTGATAACTGACATCCATCAAACATGGTACGTGGAACTAGAACAGTCTACCCTAGTGATCGAAATAAAGGGTTCAGTTCGAAATTCCAACCACCTGAAGGAGGCCGGAGCGTACAACGGCCGAAATGTTGTGATAAATATGGCGACAAAGATGAGGACAATAGTCCGAATAATGTAAAATATATATATATATATATATATATATATATATATATATATATATATATATATATTGAAATTATGTAAAATAAAGTATAATGTTGAAAGTATAACTGGATTCTACGAATATTTATTTTCGCTAACCCTAACGATTTCACAATTTTACCATTTCCAAAATTTTCAGGTGGGTGGGGGACACAGTCATGGCACTTAAGATCACTTTTCTTTAATATTTGTGAGCTGGAGATCTTCCACGATAAACAAAAGCTACATTGAAAAATGGTAACCACGAAACAGGTTGCAAATGGGTAATAAAATAAGAAAAACATTATATATATATTATTTATTAAAAGTTATTTTAGTGGATAACCATATTTGAGTAGACGCTCCGTTTATTAATTAAACAGTATATTTATTTTAGTCTACCGGCCTGAATCTTTGTCAAATATTTGTTAATATTTATTAAGGAAGAATATATATATATATATATATATATATATATATATATATATATATATATATATATAAGAAATTTTAATTGAAACTTTAATTGCGGTCTTTAAGAAGATTTATTTCCAGTAACAGTTTCATGGTTCTAGCATTTTCAAAATTTTCAGGGTGTTCTGAATCATGGCTCTCCAGATTCCTTTTCTTTAATATTTTTGAACTAGCTGCATTTAACTAAGTGATTTCTCATTAACTACTGAGCAGATTTTAATATTTGAGTAGACGCTTCGTTTATTTCTGAAATAGTTTATTAATTGATTTTCGTCTATCGGTCTGAATATTAGAAAACATTTTATCAAAGATAAACTGGCAGGATTTCGACCTGTGTCCCTCAGGGCAGAGGAAGCAAACGTTAATCCCAGCACGCTTTAACCAACTTGGACTTGAAGACCAGTCGGTCAGGCGAGGCCAAATTTAGTGCCTTCAAGCGTTATAGAACCTGACGATGTTTTTCATATCTGCTTACTTTTATATCCAATCTTAAAAAAGAGTCTTAGAATCGATTTTTTTATTAAACAAACTTACAGATTTTTTTGGTTTTTTTATTAGTTGAGTGGTTCCATATTATGAAAATGGCTATGATGCAAAATATAAATACTTTTATTACATCTTGTTAAAGAAAAACTTCCAGAATCTTTGAAGAAATTTACGCTTAAAGACATTCTTCGGCTTTGCGGAAGATTGCGTGGCCAAGTTTGTCTAAAGCACGTCGGATCTAACGATAATTTCTCCATATAGGCTCGTATCCTACCGGAGGGCATATGTTTTTCTTTACCGTTAATAATATCTCCGGAATATTCGGGTCAGTAGACATATATATATATATATATATATATATATATATATATATATATATATATATATATATATATATATAGATATATTGTTTAATAAATAAATGTCTACTCAAATATGGATATCCAGTAATGTCTAAATCCGATCCTCGTATTTAGAAAGATGAGAAGGACACTATTTTTAGATGTTATATGATCCCATCTATGAAATGGATTTCTATGCCGTAAGAAAGATTGGCTACAAATTACTTACTTCTATCATGTGATTTTCTTTACCAAATGTGGAACATTAATTATCATTGTAACAAGCAAACTTGAATTCTAAGTATTAATTCTAAGTTTAACAATTTAATATGCCGTATGTTAATGCGAGTTCTTTCTCTCTCTCCACTGTCTCTAGGGCTTACGGCCATATCATGTTTTAACATCGGTTCCCGTACAATGAATGAAACGTGTTGAGCATGGTCTATCTCAATTTTGGAATAGCAGGTGCTGTAATTTTCGATGTATCGGTAATGTTAATAGATAATGGCTCGGAATTTTTAATTGGAGAGACGAGTTCACATTCTAGTTTGGTTTCTTATATTCACTTTACGTATGGATACGAGTTTGTGAGCCTGTTGTTTATTTTTAAAATTGGATATATTCATGTTTGGTGGTGGGAGGAGGAATAGTTCCAATTTTAAAAAATAAAA
>OZ010613.1:64902772-64927772 GCA_963932145.1 Acanthosepion lycidas | reverse complement strand
TAAGAAAAAGCAGAAAATTATTAAAACAAAAGATACGTCTACACATTCACACGTCCTGTCACGCGTTTATAAATGTCTCGATTGCCACTTCACACATGATCGCCTCTCACTCATAGGCGTTGCAAAAATAATTACACGCCCCACGGAGTTGAATGATAAATATTCAATAAAGATTTCGTTATTGTGATTTTTTAAAAAAATATTTTATTCGAAAAGCTTCCTAACCATTGATTTAACATCAGATAGCTCTACAAAAGTTTTCATGTCCTGTTCTTACAAGACATATTATCGTAACATGATATAATAACGTATTGACAGGACAAAATAACATAACAAGTCATAATTACATAATAACATCTGATAATAACATATTTACAGAACATAATAACAAGCTAACATAATAACAGGACAAAATATAATAACAAAACACAGTAGCATAATAACGGGACAAAATAACATAATAACAACTGTCAACGCTTCCGGTGTACCCACACCCGATTTCCCCCTTAGAACTGAGGCTCTATTGAGCAAGCTACATAACCCTGTCATCGGTATTGGGCATTATTTCTAATTTAGACCCCCCCCCAGGCTCAGAGATGTGCCGTCTCCTCCCTCTGTCTTTTTTATAAATACTTCCATGGTAACTGCTCCGAGGTACTGCTTTCGCTGGTTCCCAGACTTCATTACTTCAACTAGGCTAGAATCTCGCTCTCACAACCTTTCACTGTCGAAACTGTTAAATATAGCCGTCTCTTCTACTTCAATAGCTTCCTGTCTCGCACCTGTGGAACTCCATACCCTCTTCCCATTTGCCTGATAGCTATAATCTCCAACTATTCAAATGTAATGTCAATCGGCGTCTCCAGATACCCTGATCTATCCCCTATCCTCCTCTTCATCCTTTCCTCTATCACTCCTATTTGCTCTCGCTCCAACTCTCTGTAACCCCTTGCATGCTAGTGGCTTCCCGCCTTGCTTGGGGTGAAACGCTTCAAAAAAATAATAACAGTAGATAATAACGTAATAACAGGTTAAGATGACATAATAACATTCCATAATAGCATAATAACAGGGTATAATAACATGATAACATAACAGGACAAAATATGATAACAAGATATAATACCATAATAACAGGACAGAATAACATAATGACATAATAACAAGACATAATAACATCATAATAGGACATAATAGCATAATAAAAGCACATAATATCAGAAGATGGAAGTGATCCCTCTCTTTATGACTTCCGTCCAAATAGCGATTATCAACTATGCCTATTATTGAAGTAAAAAGATCAGCAAGAGAATAAAGAGCGATTTTAGGGGATTTTATCCTTCAGGAAGACTAAGTCCGGAAGTAAGAGCTGAAAGTTAAGTTATGAAACATTTAGGTAACAATCATACCATTCTTTATCGGAGCACTGGGAATAATCTTGAAGAGCCCCCCCCCAAAAAAAAGAAACAACAATGGATGTGATGGAAATTAAAGAACCATCCAGAAGACACAATCGCTGAAAACGGCAAAAACTTTAGAAAAAAGCTCAAGTAATATACAATGTTATCACGGACATCTTGGCTATGACCAATGTATATTAAAAAGTCAAAGTTCTTCTTAAGCCATGGATTTCTCTTCATAATTTTTATAGCTACATACTGTATCTTTTTTTAATCATTCTATCGGGAGCAAGGCAACAACTACCGCTAAGATGCAGAGAGATACAAGGAGAGTGAAAGAGATTTTAGTGAGCAGGAGAAGGCATTTAGATGGCATTTGGCGTTGCATTAAATTTGTTGAAGATTGTATTTCGTAATGAAGCAAGAAATCGGGAGTTCGACGAGCAAGAAGCGCATGGAAAGAAAACATTAGAATAGAGGTAGTGGTTTGTCTAGCTCGCTCAACAGTGAAATAGTGAGACCTAGTTGCCAATCTATTAGCACGGTTAAATTCAGATAGTGAAGGAACAATCAAGAACAACATTGGCGGCTGGTAAATATATGAAAATGTGTAAAAAATTAATATATATATTCCTTTATTATATATATATATATATATATATATATATATATATATATATATATATATATATATATATTATAACATAATATAATACAGGGATATTGAAATCACAACACAAAAGCTTTCATGTTTAAATACTATGATTCTTCTACCTGAGAAGATGGTAAGTAAGGTGTACTTACCATCCCCTGAAAAAATATGAAAGCTTTTATGTAGCGATTTCATTATGCCTTTATTATAATAACTTATGATAAATAATAATAATGTATTGCTATACTTTATATTGAGCACTTTTAAAAAATGTTAATGGTATGAACAGTGGCATTTTAGTCTTTGTTCTTTTTGTTCTGTCTCTTATATGGATGTGGGGTGTACATATATATATATATATATATATATATATATATATACATATATATTATATGTATGTATATATATATTATATGTATGTATATATATATATATATATATATACATGCTGTTTCATGCTAGACGTAATCGTCAGACCTGACGATTGCGTCTAGCATGAAACAGCCTGTCGACTCTGAGTGCTGATTTCAATGTTCACTTTTATATATATATTTACATACCCTCTATATCTGATATTGAGCACTTTATCCCATAAATGTAGCACACCTTAAAACTATATTTCTTGATATATATATATATATATATATATATATATATATATATATATATATATATATATATATATATATCTTTAAGGAGTGGATAATCCTTTCCCTTTTGTCTTCCCCGGTGGATTTAAATAAGTCGTTATCCGTCTGTCTAAAAGGAAAAGTAGCAGTTTCTTCATAAATCTATTTAAATGAAAACCCTACCGCATGAATATAAGTGTCACTGTTTGGTTCAAGAACTTTCGACCGTGTCTATCATATTCATACAGGAATGTGTTGTATGCATCGTAGATAGAATTCCTTTGTTCCATCAAGATAAAAATTTAACATGTAGAAAATTATGGGATCAGTTACCTTGGCTTCAACCTTTCGCTATCTTTAGGCGATTTCACTCAATTGATTTCATAACGATATAATATTAAAAAAAAAAACTTAAGCGTTATTTTTAATGGAATAACAACTGCGGGAACGCAATCTTCAGACCAAGTTTGTTGTGATTTGCCTCGGGTCATCTCATTTGCTTTCGGTCATCTCACGTTGAAAGACCGGTTTCCATATGAAGTTATGCAACGCCGAGCTTAGTCAGTAACTAGTTTGGTGACTTCCTGGGAATGCTAGATGCTGTAAGCTTGGATGTGCGTGTGGTGTGCTGAAAAATGGCTCAAAATTAATAATTGCTTTTACAATCGGTATATATATGAAATATGAAAGTGGAAACTGACGTCAACACCCAGGGGCGACAATCTTCAGGCTCTGTGCATTATATTTTGGCTCGACTATTTATATATGCTGATCAATGGTGCATTATGAGTAGCAAGGTCTATTGTATTATCCTGACGGTTATTGGATGGACAGTAAAAGTGATGTTTCAAATTATTCTATAGGTTATTGAATAGAATTGATTGTGGATTCCAATGAGGTTATTGTAGATATCTTATAGTGTTAACTTTTTATATGATTGTGTTTATTAACTTTTCTACTCATTATTCACTGTTGATTACTTAATTATTTGCTGTTGATTATTTATAATAATAATATTATGATTACATTTACTTGTATCTTTAAGTTCATTTTTAATTAATACATAAATCCTCTTAAATACTTTTTGTTTTTGTTTGATTAATATTATTCCGATTTAGAGAAATTTGTTTATATATATATATATATATATATATATATATATATATATATATATATATATATATATATATATATATAATATTATTTGTTATTTCATTGTCATAATATCAAAGAGGATACAAATCCAAAGAATGTTCAATGTAAGAACAAAGCAAATATAATTATTATATCACATTATTATAGAATAATATTATTATATTGCATTATTATATATTAGGTTGGTGCAAAAATAATGTCGTTTTCTCACATATGTTACTATGTGAGAAAACGACATTATTTTTGCACCAACCTAATATTATGACATTATTATATTGCATATTATTTTACCCTATATTATTACATTAGTATATTGCATATTATTATATATATTATATTATATTATATTATTATATAATGAAATATTGTATTACGTTATTATAGAATAATATTATATTACATTATTTTATTACATATTATATATCATATTGCATTATTATATTATATATTATTATATGATATATTACATTATTATATTAGGTTGGTGCAAAAATAATTTCGTTTTCTAACATATATTACTATGTGAGAAAACGAAATTATTTTTGCACCGACCTAATAGAATAAATATATCACATTACTCTAAAATAATATTATTATATTGCATATTATTATCAATATGTATGTATATATATATATATATATATATATATATATATATATATATATATATATACATATATGAATGATACAAATGGGTAAAAGTACTCAATATCAATGATTATAATCATTAAATGATCCTACCATGAAGTAAGCTGATTCATATTTGAATACAATCTTCAGGCTATGTGCATTTTGGCTCGATTATTTATGTATGCTGACCAATGTTGCATTATGGGTAGCATGCTCTATTGTATTGCCATAACGATTATTAGCTGATCTGTAACGGTGATGTTTCAGATTATTCTACAGGCAATTGAGTAGGAATACTTGTTGATCCAAATGTATCTATTATTATTAGTTACTTGAACTTTTTTTATAAAGTTAATTATCATTATTTTATTATTGGTTACTTAATTATTCAATTATTTGTTTGTGATTATTATTATAATTATTATTATTAATATTATTATTATTATTATTATTATTATTATTATTATTTCCACATTCATACTTTGCTTATTATTTATTTAATTTGTTTATTTAATCGGGGTAGGGTATCTTATTGTTTTCGTTTAAAGCATTGGCTTTGCCTAAAGTAAGTTAAATTATCTGAATTGTATAAAGTACGTTTTAGGAGGCAAGGTGGAATAATGGATAACGACTTGGATTGAGGAACCGGAGAGCCGTGTTTGAATTCCAGTCGAATTCATTACAGTCACAGAACCTGATCCTTCGAGTTGTGCAGTAGGCTAACAGCCTATTCATTAATAAAAAAAAACTAAAAAAAACTTGCTTGTTATAGAAACCGCAACTATATCTTGCGGCCCTATGTTCCTCAAGGAATTTAATGGCATTATATATATATATATATTACACACACACACACATATATATATATATATATATATATATATATATATATATATATATATATATATATATATATATATATATATATATATATATATATATATATATATATATATATATATATATATATATATATATATATATATATATATATATATATATATATATATTACGAAATGGACAAAGTCCGACAATTTATTTATTAAAGACATTTTTTATGTTTAACGTTCTTTTTATCGATACAAGTTTTTAAGTAAATGCTCTGTTTACAATAAACAGTATTAAATAACATTTTTCATAGAAAATATTCGTCCTTGGACAGGATTCGAACCTGCATCCTATACGGAATCGTCATTTACGCTGATGATTGATGTTTATAAGCAGTAAATTCGACCTTGTCTACCGAATGAATGGTGGCCGATCGGTTAGGCACGTCAGCGTAAATGACGGTTCTGTATAGGATGCAGGTTCGAAACCTGTCAAAGGACGAATATTTTCTATGAAAATTTCTCGGACCTTCAGGCCAGTTAATGTTATTTAATACTGTTTATTGTAAACAGAGCATTTACTTAAATACTTGTATCTATAAAAAGAACGTTAAACATAAAAAATAGCTTATATTTGCATTTTTTATTGTTGTGTTTAAAAAATACTTTTTTTTACTTTTTTAAAATACTTTTTTTACTTATTGAATATTAAGTACTTCGTTAAATTTCTATTCGTGTCTGTATTTTGAGATAAGTTCTGTGTATGTATTTATTTTTTATAGGAGGATGCTCTTTTCTTTCATTTACATAATATTTTTGCTATAATTTATTCTTTCCTCGTTTGTTCTTTCCGATATATGTTCAGAAATCATTCGGCTGTTCGCGTATTTGTAAAGAATGTTCTGTTTCAAAGGTTGCTTCAGTTACACCTATGTATATTTTTTATTTGCTATCTGCCGATTTTACAGTGGTTTCGTATTTCATATTCTTTTGCAGTCAGTTGCCTTTAAGGAACAATAGTTCTTTGCTCTGTATTTCAATTTTCTTTTTGTTCATGTTTTCCGTTGTATTTCTTATTATTTTCACGATGCTTTTTAAAATGTTTCTGTTGCATATCTTGTGGAGAGTGCTTGATGCGAGGAAGTGTTTGTGTATGCGTTTAACGAGTATTTTTCCTGTGTTTGCTTTTATGATTTTTGTTTTACGGTGATATAATACTTATAATTTATCTTTTTTTTTTTGTACTGTGTAATCGAAAAGACACGATCTTTTAGTGCTGTTTCATAATCTCTTTTGGTTCCGTTGGCTTTATTGGAAAAAATTGTCAGAAAACCTGAGATTAATTGATTATGGGAACTGCTTGATTTTTCCAGGTGGTTGGAAGATGTGTATATGTCAAAATGAATTATCGTGAGGCTTTCTATATGGTTGTTAATGACATCTAAGAAATCTACTTTCAGCGTTGTTTTATATCTATGTCGAGGCCCATATTTTTGAAAATTGTTATGATTATTTATATTTTTGTGATCGTCATCGCTGTAGATGCTTATATCATTTTCATGAATTATTTGCCTTAGTTAAATGTAGTATATTTATACCTATAAGCTCGCAGTTTTTGCCCCATCAAAACTTCCTATTGTAACGTCGATAGTTTCTTTTTTCCTTAGCAACACCTCGTCATTGTTAAATAATAGGCATTTTGGCAGTGTTTAATTATTTTTATTTTGTTTTAATTATAATTATTTGTTTTTGAGCTAAAGAAATGGCCTAATCAAGCATGGTTTTGTTTCAAGAATGGTAGAAATCTTTTATATTTAGTTGTATAAATTTGTAATTGTGTTTCTTTTAGGTTGCAGAACAGTTCTATATTTGTGTATATTTTCCACTGGTTAACTCCTAATTTCGTCCTTAATTCTGAGTTAATCTTGTAATATTTTGCTCATTACATTTTAATATGGCAGCGACAAATGTGTGTTGTTCTTTCTTTCTTTCTTTCTTTCTAGATATATATATATATCAATTGTTGACATGGGAAAAAAATCTCTTACTATAAAGATAATTTACATTAACCAGAAAAAAAAGGCTTAGACAGAAGCGTCTATCTTTTTAAATTTGAATTTTTTAATGTAACTGTAACAACAAGAACATTTCGATTTCATTTTTGCCTTGAAAAAGTCGGAAGACGAAACGCGTCAGTAAAATCTAAGATCATTTTTCCAATTGTCATTTTATACCAATCTGTCTTGTCCACAAAATTGATCTGGGAATTTAACTATATATATATATATATATATATATATATATATATATATATATATATATATATATATATATATATATATCTATTCATGAGCATGTAAAAGCTAAATATTTTACAATATATTTTATAAAGCAATCATATTTATATATCCAGTAGTGATTTTGTGCCTGTGTAACTATATAGATAGATATGTAAATATATATATTAAAGTGGACATCCAAGTCAACAAGCACTGTTCATTCTTAAATGCAATTGTCAAATATCGATAGAAAGATAGATAGAGAGAGAGAGAGAGAGAGTGAGAGACAGAGAGAAATAGAGCGAGAATGAGAGAATGTAGAAATGAGTAGATTAAGATATATATATATATATATATATATATATATATATATATATATATGAGTGTGTTTGTATGTACCAAAATGCATACAGCTGTATGTATCTGAGAGTGTCATCCCAAACACAGACAGATGCAAATTTAGTCTCCCACGACCAAACATAATGAAACACAAACAAGCATAAATACATCCATTTAAAAAAAAAAACAGTGTTTCTGATTATGGTAAACGCGTAAAAACCCGGCGTTAAAACTAATATACATGCAACTGATTATGTCAGCTCTATCATCGATATTGAGCACTTTCCGCGCATATATATATATATATATATATATATATAGATAGATAGATAGATAGATAGATAGATAGATAGATAGAGTGAGAGAGTTAAAGAGAAAGAGAGAGAAATATATATCAGGAAAAGGCCAAGAGAAGTCTGCATTCCTGTGTTTGTTTTTGTGATTGCTTTTAGCAATGTACGTCGATATATTTTAGTGTTTTTGTATGTCTTTATTTTCGTTTTATCGAATTTCGTTTTCACGCGATGCTTTTTAAATGCAACTTATAAAATCATGTAAAAGCTTTTGGATAAAAAAAAGTCATGAACGAAAAATATCAAAAGCGAAACGTAACGTGATTTTGCCAAAAGAAGGAATGCATGAAAGGGAATTGGTCCGAACGACGTAAATGTCAAGGAAACGAATAAAGAAAGAAAGAAAGAAAGAAAGAAAGAAAGAAAGAAAGAAAGAAAGAAAGAGGATGAAACAAACAAGGAAGTAAAGAAAGTAGGAAGCATGTTATAAGAAAGAGAAAAAGAAAAGACAGAAAGAAGGGAGAAATCTGGGTGTAAAAGAAAGAAAGGAAGAAAGAAAATAGAATGAAAGGAAGAAAAAGAAAGAAAAGAGAGTACAGAGTGAAAGAAAGAAAGAAAGAAAGAAAGAAAGAAAATAGAATATTGGTGTAATAAAAAGTGAAGAAAGATATTGAAAAAAAAGATACAGAAGAAAAAAAGAAAGAACGAAAGAAAGAAAGAATGAAAAACAGAAAGTATCAATAGAATCCTGATGTAAGAAAGAAACAAATGAAAGAAAAATGATAAAAAGAGAATATAGGAAAAATATAGGAAATATGGCGTCAGAAAGTTAAAAAAGAAAGAAATAGGGTGAAAAAAGAAAAAAAATGAAAGTGCGAAACACAATGTAAGAAATAGACAAATGAAGAAAAAGAAAGAAAGAAAAAAGAAAGAAAGAGAAGAAAGAAAGAGAAAAAGAAAGAAAGAGAAGAAAGAAAAATGTAAGAAGCCTGGTGTAAGAACGATAAAAAGAAAGAAAGAAATAACGAAAGAAAGAAAGGAGGACTGTGGGGGTAAGAAAGAGAAAAAAGAAAGATAGTAGGAAACATGGTGTAAGAAAGCGAAAAAAAGTAAGAAAGAAAAAAGTAAGATGAAACGAATCTACGTCTAAAAAATAGAAATAGACAAAGAAAGAAAAGAAGAATGAAAATATGAATGTGTGTATAAGAAAAAGAAAGAAAGAAAGAAAGAAAGAAACATAAACAAACAGAATGAAAATAATTAAAGAAAGAAAACAGAAACAAAGTAAGTAATAAACGTGGTATTAGAAAGCGAAATAAACAAACAATGAAAGCAAAAAAGTAAAATAGAAAAAAAGAACTAAAGAAAGAAAGAAAGAAAGAAAGAAAGAAAGAAAAGACAAACTTATTTAATCCTATCAATAATTAAGAACACTTTTCCGTGTCAAACGAATGGTGCTGAATATTTGTGATCCGGGTCTCTTTAATTAGTCTTTCCAAATGTGTCACAAAGTTCATTCTGCGCCCGACATCAACCCAAACTCTCTACCAAAATGAGATTTTGACAGTATCTTAGCACCAAATAACACCACGGTGACAAAATGTTTTCGAGATTGATCAAATTATATAAAAACAGGACTTAGCAGTTGTGGGTGGTCGCGGTGGGTTTGACTGTGCGTTGGGTAGGTTCATATTTCTCTGCTCATGTGTCTCAAGAGAGTAAGCTTAATAAATACAAAAATGCTATATCTTTAGTTGTTTCTTGGCCATTTCTGAAACATTTAAAATGGCCGAACACAAAACATTTTCTTATAATGTGGAAGGCATGACGTAGTATTTTCAATATAATTTCTTTTATATTTTAGAAAATAAAAATTGTTTTTTGTTTGTTTGTATATGTTTCTATTCTTTTTCTACATGCAATGTCGCTTCATGACTTAACCGCTGATAGCCTTAACCGCTGATAGCTCTCCATAACTTCCTTTCTTTAGTAGCTCTTGGTAAAGTTATTCTTTTTCTGTCTCTCCTAATCCCTATTCTGTCAACCACTACACAGTCTCGTTAGGTTCGTTATGCGTTGTTTTACTCTGTCGCTCTTGTCTTCAATAAGTTTTCTATCTACTGTCCTCCTGATTATTTTTTATTTTCTTCCCACTCATTAGTAATGTTACTATGCCTAATTCTTCCACACCCAGTAACCGACTGTGTCTTAGTGGCTTTACTGCCTTACTTGGGGTGAAACTAATTTAAAAAATGACACTTTCCTCATTACGAGCCCTATATATTTTGACTGTTTTTTCTTAAGTTACCTATAAATGTCCTTTTTGTTTCCATTTTCCTTAAAATTTTGTCTTTGATTACATGTTCAGTCTATAGTATTCTCAGCATCCTTCTGTAGAACCACATTTCTGTTGCCTCAAAGCTCTTCTTTATCTGTAAAGAGATTGTTCAACATTCATTACCATACAGTTAGATTGATATTACGTAACAGGTCAGTACTTTTTTTGTTTTTGTTTCTAATTAAATTTTCCTGCTTCTTAAACCTTTGCTTAGCTTTTCGAAAACATATTTCTCTCTCCCACTGTGTCTTCGGGTGTCGCTGCCGGTACTTCTTCTGTTAAAACGATTCCTTGATACTTTAATTTTTGCACTTGTTTGATCTTGATATCTCCAATTTGTAAACTGCATGTTGGGTTGTCGCATTTTGCTGACAATCATACATTCTGTCTTCTTGCAATTGACGTTTAGTCCTTTCTTCATGCTTTCCTTGACTTATCTTCTTTAGTTCCTGTAGTTTATTTTATTTATCTGCCAATAATGAACTTCGAATTCACTGGGAATAACCTCACTTATATGTTGAATAGGTCTGGTGAGAAAACATACCCTTGTGTTTCTGTTGAAGGAGGAAAATAAGATGGAAATTTTGAACGGATATTTCAATTGATGCTGAAATACACATCGAAAATTGTCGGGTTTTGAATTCCTTTTAGTTTGGTTTTAAACTTGCTTTTTAGCCATTCGTTTTATCGATTCGTTTTATAAAATTATAACGGTTCCTTGGCATGGAGTCATGTTTAACGAGGCTCGTTTGTGTGTCCATTACTGCTAAGAGTTGAATTCTTTCCTAATTGATTTTCCCATACAAAAGTTCGATATGATAATCCAAACAGGATTGAAATATTATAAATCAACCAACCATGAGATAAAACGCTAAATTACGATTCAAACTACCGTTTGAAGTTGAATCAAAGAATTTCATCCTGAAGAATTATTCTAAAGAGAATAGATTATTTATCAAAGACACGGAATCGAATACAGAATAGAATGTCTGTGAATTTGGTGATAGATTAAGAGACGTAAGGAGTAATATAATTGGATTTTGGTTTGTTTTCTTTTACGGCATATCAACTTCAATGGGTTATTTAATGCCGTCAAAATTTTCATTGTTGGTAATATTTTTTCCTCCGAAAATTTATTTCTGGCAAGATTTTTCTTTCTCTGGTAATATTTTTTTCAAAAAATTTATTGCTGGTAATAATTTTTTTACAAAGCATTTCTGGTATTAAAACCTATTTTTACACATTCATAGTGTTTTGAACCGAGTTTGGGGGGTTAACTATTTGCGCATAGCTGGGGCCCTAACAGGTACTACCACCCCAAGTCATGGTGGACCTGAGAACATCAGCAATTAAAAGGTTATTCCACTCCCCACAAAACCTCCTCATCACAGACCTTGCTATTGGACGGATTTTTGTCGCCTTACCCAGGACGCGGATGTAGTTTATCGTCATACCCAGGACGGAGTAATATAATGAGTTGAATTATAAATAATAATAATTAATAGAAAAAAAAAACAAGCCACTCATTATTTTTATCTTTTTTAAAACTACCTAGAAGTTAATAGTGAAGAGTTTTGTAAATCTGGAAATTGATGGAAAAAATACCCACGTGATTAAATTATTAAAAACAGTAAGAATATTGGGGAAAGTGGTGGTGTGATAAAGAAAATAGTCATGAAATTAATGGCATGAATATTGTCATGAAATTAATGGCATTAAAATTGTCATGATATTAATGGAATGAATATTGTTATGAAATTAATGCCAGGAAAATTGTCATTAAATTAATGGCATGAAAATTGTCATGAAATTAATGGCATGAATATTGTCATGAAATTAATGGCATGAAGATTGCCATGATATTAATGGTATGAATATAGTCACGATATTAATACCAAGAAAATTGTCATGAATTTAATGGAATGAATATTGTTGTGAACTTAATGCCATGAAAATTGTCATGAAATTAATGGCATGAATATTGTCATGAAATTAATGGCATGAATATTATCATGAAATTAATGGCATGAATATTGTCATGATATTAATGGCATGAATATTGTCACGATATTAATACCAAGAAAATTGTCATGAAATTAATGGAATGAATATTGTTATGAAATTAATGCCATGAAAATTGTCATTAAATTAATGGCATGAAAATTGTCATGGAATTAATGGCATGAAAACTTGATCACCTGAACAAATTACCTTGAAGTTGGTAAAAGATAGTACAAAAACAATAACATTCTTTCTGGCTTTGAAATTCAAACTGAGCACAAAATCCACACATAAAGATCAGATTTAGTTATTTTTAACAATAGGAAGAAACATTGCCCCTCCTTGGATTTAGCCGCAGTTGTCGATTACCGAAATTACCAAATTGAAAGTGAAAAGCTGATCAAATAGTAAGACCGAACAAGAGAACGGGAAAAGTTTTGAACCATGAAAATGGGCGTAATGTTGTTGGAGCATTTGGAATGGTCTCAGACAGCCTACATAGAACATTTACAAGAACTAGAGATCAGCAGAAGAAAAGACCATCTAGATGATTAAAATAGCTTTGGATTGTGCAACCGCTTTAGTTTCCTTTCTTTCAAAATACGGTCATTTTTATACCCACTGGAATGACAGGGTGTAATCGATTTCTATTTTTAACTCAGATTAGGTTATTTGTAGTGGTGTGCAGTAATATGAATCTAGTTTCGGTCTGTATGATGAAATTTGATTGGCCTTAAAATATATTGCATCATCCGTGACTGCATCAGATTTATATCACGTCCAGACAGTATTGTCTCGACTGTCGATTAGTTGTCCTAAGGCTATTGTCTACAATAGACGTTACTCCAAGGAAGTGTACGAAAATTGTAATGCTGCACGAGTACACTGGCAATCCTTAATAATGACCAAATCTAAATAATATAGCCGCCCGGAAACTCTCCTGATTTAAATCCAATCAAGAATCTGTGGTCAATCTGCAAGGAAGAGTGTCATGGAATGGACATACGTAGTACTAACATGTGCACTGGGTCATGTTTCATTAGAAAATTAATGAAAAAAGTAAATAATGACGGAATTATTCGTTTTGTTTCAATAAATTTACACAATGGTGTAGGTAGAATAGAATAGAGTAGAATTCTTGCACTAGATAGAATAGTGCCATTTATTACTAGATGGAATTTTATAACATTGACGAAATGGCAGTTTCTTAATCTAGAGTGAAAGCGAACAGAAATTAATGAGATAAGGCTTTCTCACGGAAGTGGGCAGAAGTTAGTTGGATGAAATCTTCTCGTAAGATCAGTTGTATAACATTTTCTTGTGATAGGTAACAGAAATTAATGGCATGGATTTTCGTGACAGCTAACGGAAATGAGTGGCCAGAATTCTCTTGAAAGCTCAGAGCAATTTATGATTCAAATGCATTTCATGAAAGCAGCAGAAATTATGATCAGAGTCATTAAGCTCAACAGACAATAATATAGAATGAAACGCGTCGCACAAAAATATTGGTTCTCAGGCTTAGAGAGTTCAGTGTACACTTTTCTTTTTATATGCCATGTCCTTCACTTCCTAATGTTAAATATAAGCCTCCTCCTTGTTTGCAACGTCTCTAAGACCTCATCGTTAATCACACGCTCGGTCCATGGTGTCCTTACCATCCTTCTGTAGAACCTCGAGTCTCTTTTTCATTTTTGAGGAAATCAAAGGTATATTGTGTAGTGTAGTAATAGTTTAGTCCTGACACTATCATTGGCTGTAGAGAACATACCTTTATTGGTTGCAGACAATTTTCTTTTCATTTTATGTGCAATGTCCTTTCAGGACGTAGGCGATCATGGCTTTTCACCCTCCTCTATCTCTTGCAGCTCTCAACAAGTTCCATCTCTCTACTTCCTTCCATAGATCACGTTCTGTGGCCCACTTGCTTAAGCCCGTTAGGTATGTCACGCGTTGCTTTCCCTTGACTCTCTTTCCCTCTATTCGACCCATCAGTATCAAATTCTCCAGGCCCTCCTTCCTCATTATGTGCCCCAGAAACTTCAGCTGCCTTTTCTTGATGTTAATTATAAACCTCCTCCTTGTTTGCATCCTCTCTAAAACCTCATCGTTGCTCACACGCTCGGTGCATGATATCCTCAGCATCTTTCTGTAGAACCACATCTCCGTCGCCTCGAGTCTCTTCTTCATCTTTGAGGAAATCGTCGAACATTTGCTGTCATAAAGGATAGGTGTCAAGTACATTACTATTGGCAAAATCAGTGTGGGAAATAATCCTTTAAGTCGGGAAAACGGGGTTCTGCAAGAAAGAGTTTAATGTGTGGAAAGGAAATGCTATTAGGCTAGTGCAAAAATAATGTCGTTTTCTCACATATGTTACTATGTGAGAAAACGACATTATTTTTGCACCAACCTAATATTTCTAGTTTCATGACTCCTTTACCCCTTTGTTGTTTTTTTAAATGGTGAAGCTTTAAAGGTTTTATTATGGAAGTTGGCGTAGGAATATTATCAGTTGAGAGAGAAGAAGAAGGAAAAGAAGAAAAAAAATCAATTTTAGTTGCAGATTTTAATTAGCTAAGCCAACTTGAAATTTCATTTCAAAATTTATTTTCAGCTTGATAATTTTGTAATTTCTACTGGCGTTTGTGAATCGAATCAGAAAGAACCTTCTTTTTTGCCTTTTGGCGCTAAAACATCTCAACAGTGGAATGCGAGTCAGTGCACTAACGTCACCTTGTGGTCGGGGTATCGGTTTGTTGCGACATTGGAGGTTGTGTTTTGCAAATAAAATGACACAAAAAAAAATAAACAAAAGCCGCCTTGTCGTTTTGATCAGATCTCGCCTTCTATTCAATTTCTTCGTAAAATATTTTTCACTTCCAGGTACGCAACAGTTCAGCAGTTGGCGTTTCTGGAATCTATAGCTACCTTTTATTTTCCAGGTTTTCTCGGGTGAACCTGTTTATTGTACCATCATTATTTCGGAAGAGAAAATTATCTTAAAGTGACAGATTTGTTTCTGAAAAGACCTTGCAAGGAATGAACTTGACGTTGGCCGCATAGATCCAGTATTATACGCCCTTGTACACATTGATTGAAACAACCGTTTTAGATTCCTTTCTTTCAACATACGGTCACTTTTCGACCCACTGCAGTGGCAGAGTAATCGATTTCTATTTTTCCTTACATTACGTCGCTTACATTGGTGTGCAACCATATGAATCTATTTTTGGGGTGTATGATGAAATTTGTTAGGCCTTGAAAAATATTGCGTTATCCGTGATTGCATCAGATTTTCATCATTGTCTCGATTGTCGATTAGTTGTCCTACGGCCATTGTCTTCGATCATACGCAAATTACAACGCTGTACGAACACAATTACAACCTTACCAGTGAGCAAATCAAAATATTATCGACTTGCCCGGAAACTCTCCTGATTTAAATCCAATTGAGAATGTGTGGTCAAGAAAAGACTTCGTGGAGTGAATATGTGAAGTACTAACATGTGCACTGGATTATCTTTCATTAGAAAAATACGAACAAATGTAAATAATAACGGAATTGTTCGTTTTTGTTTCAATTAATTTGCACAAGGGTGTATGTCAAACTAGATTCTATATCCGCCTTGGAGTTGATGAACAGTTTTGAGTCTTCAGAAAATATATTCAGAAAATATGCTGTAGCCGTTGACAAGTGTATATTTTGAAAAAGAGTGGAAGAAATACGTCTTATATCACCAGTGAAAGAGCAGAAAAAACTTGCGGCCTACAATATAACTCCGACAATATCATGCAAATTAATAAGTCTATCATGTCAGAAATCCCGTAAGCCGATATGGTCAAAGGGACGGCATACGCACTGCAGGAACTGAGAATATGTCGAATATAGATAACCTGACCGAATTCATTTCTCTTCCAACCGCTTTACTTTTTCTTCTCGTAAACTGTTGCCTCAATAACGACAGAAAATCAGCCCCCCACCCCCATTTTATGTCCAGTACAATCTTACACGAATACTACAAATGTCATTAATTCTTGTGTAGCAGTTATTTGGGGGACCAGTTTGTTTTTTTAATAACAATAGAAAACTGATCCCCTATTCTATATCCACTATAATCATTAGCACTACAAATGCCAATTCTTGTGTAGCAATTGATTGGGGGATCAGTTTGTTACTTAATATCAGTAGAAGACCAGTCCCCCATTTTATGTACAGAAGAATCTTACATTAATACAGCAAATGGCATCAATTTTTGTGTAGCAATTATTTGGGGGACCATTTTGTTACTTCATAACAATAGAAAACTGGTCCCCCACTTTATATACACTATAATCTTTAATTTACATTTTCTTTTTTGCTAACCGAACACGTGGCCAAATCGGTAAAGGCACGTCAAGCTAAGTGACGGTTCGGTATAGGATACAGGTTCGAATCCTGTCGGAGGACGAATATTTTCTGTGAAAAATTTCTCGGACATTCAAGCCGGTAAATGTTGTTTCATACTGTTTATTATAAACATAGCATTTACTTAAATACTTGTACCTCTAAAAAGAATGTACAAATATAAAAAATGTCTTAAAATAATTGTCGGACTTTGTCCATTTCATAATGTGTGACGCCATATGTATGTATAAATGAAACATTGGTGAAACTGAGACTTTTCTGATGCCGTCACAACATCGCTGGGCTGGTTATGATAAGGATGAGTGACGACAGAATGCCTAAGAACATCATGTATAGCCAGCTTAACACTGGAAAAAAGACAGTTGGGCGGCTCTAGTTCAAACACAAGCTGAACAGTAACCTCTCTGACTTTGAGCGAGTTGCTGGAAATATTTGCGCCAGGGTGATATCAGAAATTTCGAAATCAGTCGTATTGACCAGCTAAGAAACGAAAGACAACAGCAAAAAGCATCAGCAAATATTCATGCTGCTATGTCCCAAGTTCTTCTCTGTTGCACAATATGTGGAAAAATAGTGCGGGTATACCATGTGGCAAAAATTTACTTGTGATCTGTTAAGTCCTTCAAGACTTCCTCGGCATATATATATATATATATATATATATATATATATATATGTGTGTGTGTGTGTGTGTGTGTGTGTGTGCGTGTGTGTATGTGTGTGTGCGTGTAGAACATAAACCTGAACAAGGAAATCACCACACAGAAGCTACAGAATGTTTCACGCTAAGCGCAACCATCAGGCCTGTGAAAGTTGACTTCTATGTACACTTCTATATTTTATATTTACACACATTCTATCTCTGATATTGAGCACTTTATCCCATAAATATAGCACACACCTTAAAACTGTATTTCTATACACACACACACACACACACACACACACACACACACACACACATATATATATATATATATAATTTTAAACGTTATTAGATACTCGTATTTGACTAGCTCTTCCTTTTTTTTAAATAGTATATTAATTTATTTTGGTCTACTAGCTTGAATGTTCGAGTCATCTTATTAAAGACAATTTTCAGCTCTCAGCTCGCTTTGCTTCGAACATTCAGGCCGGTACGTGATAATAATCTAAGTTTTAATGGACATGTTTTAATCTGAAATATTTCAAATGTCATTTTTCGAGGGCATTCTTATTTCAACTAGTATTTCTTTCGTCTAGGAGGCCGCAAACTGAGAGAACCTATTAAATACAACTTAATAACGAAAATGTGTCTCTACACACTTGGTCTATTTCGGCAAAACTTTTGTCCCTTTTGCGAAACGTTTGCCAATGTCCATGTCAAACAAAACGTTGTTGGTGATAATAGAACCTTCGCCTGTAAAATGATCTGAAACATCAAGCACACGTCATCGATGCTGACCTATGGAGACACAGAAATTATGGCATCTAACTTCTGTGTTAATAGTCGAAACTAACTACTTACCGGCATGGTTGAACTGTCTAAATAGTTTTGCCGCTTTTGTTCGGTCTGCATCGTCTTAGAAAAAGATGTCATATTCAGTGCTAAAACTCATCCTTGTTTTACGCCACTCTCAATTGTAGATTTTTCTGAAGTTTCACCACCAAAGCCCGTTTTACCGAGCAAGCTCTCCTGAAATGGTGAGGGTACTCAGCAATTAGGTGGCAGTCAATTTCAGTGACTTCTGCTATGTCGAACGTCATCAAGAGATCGATAAAGGCGATGTATTGCGGCATCTAGTCTTTATGAAATTTCTTCTGGATCTGATATCGAGAGAAGATCATGTTAACTGTGGATCTCGTAGTCCTAAATCTATATTGGGATTCTGGGTAGATACGATCAGCAACGACTTAGAATTAAAATCGCCTGTTCAATAATTCCCCGACACTCCTTAACAGTATAATACCCAACTGGTCATTGCAGTCACTACGGTCTCCCAGGTTTTAGCAATCTAAATATCTTGGCATTGATCATGTCCAGAGGAACATTGCCTTCTCTCCAGCGGAGACCCAAGAGATTATGGAATGATTTCCGTAAAGCTGGCTTACTTCATTTGATGACGTCTTAGATATTTAAAGTTTTGTACTCGTTTGATTTTTTTTTTTTTTTTGAACCTCCAATATGCAATTCGCATTTTGGTTCGTTCCTCGTCTTGATTACCATTAATTGTGAATTCAGTTTTCTTACAATTGATGCTTAGTTGTCGTGTTCTTTTACGGCAAGTTCTAGGGTCCGTGCAGTTTTCTCTCTATGCCATATTTGAATACTGTGTCATTTGTATATCTTGCTAAGATAGGCCAGTCTATCATGATCAACAAGCTGTACTGATAATTTTTAGGTTTAAATGTCTTATGAATAATAATTCGTTTTATACTCGAACAATTACGACATCTATAGTTTTATACAGAAAACATCCGTTTATTTAGTTCTTTTACTTGTTTTTAGTCGTTCGTTTTACATCCATTAAAGCCTTTCTGTTAAGGGGGTTTGTCGTTTTCTTTTTTCTTCGTTCGCAACGAGTATTTGAGTGTTTTCTTTTATGTTTTCAATGAGGTTTGATGTTTGGATTTCTAACGCTTCTCCATTGCGTCTTCTTTAATTAAATAGTTTTATTTAAATTTTATCAGAAACTGAAAGTAATTTTTTTTTTCTATAACTGTCTGTTGTAGCTCTAATCTTTTTTATATGACGTCGCGTTACTTTGTGATGTCTTCTGGATCAGACTACGCTAGCACATTTACGAATGTCTTGTGTCGAGATTTCTTTACCCCCCACTGCTTCTCCATATTCCTAATATTCCTCCCGCTCGTTCCCTCAGTTAATTCATCCCGAAAACGTCGATACGAGAAAGCTCAATTAACGCAGGAAACGTTTTATTTTCTAAATTTATTTCGAGTTTCGTCTTCGCCTGTATTTTATTCCTATTTTCTTTTCTTTCACCGCCATTTTGTTCATCATCATTTGTCTTCCGCCATTCGATATATTTTAATTTGTTTCATTTTTATTTTGTCATCTGTCCCCTTCTTTACTTTTTATATCCCATTAGTTGTTGTTTCTTCTTCTTCTTCTTCTTCTTCTTCTTCTTGTATTTTTCTTCTTGTTTCTCTTCCTCATCTTCTCCTTTACCTTTTCCTCTTCTTCTTTTCCTGCGCCTAATTTATCTTCTTTTCGCTCTTTTCCTATTCCTCCTCCTTCTTGTTTTTCTTATCCCTCTCTTTTGTCTCTCCAAATTCTTTTCTTCTTCTTCTTCTCCTCCGTCTGTTCGTTCTTTTCTTCCTCTTCCTTTTTAACGAGGCAAAGCTGAATGAAATCATTTCACTTTACATACTATATATATATATATATATATATATATGTGTGTATGTGTATGTGTGTGTGTATGTATGTATGTAAGTCTGACTACGTGACTACATCGACGAAACCACTAAAAAAGCTTTTCCTTGGAGCGAAACGGTCGCAGAGCTTTCTTTTTTTTTTACATTTTTGATTACATAATATATATATATATATATATATATATATATATATATATATATATATATATATATATATATATATATATATATATATATATATATATATATATATACTCACACTCACACAAAAAGCGTGACGCATGTTCAAATCCTGCCGGAGGATGCATTATCCTTAATACGATTTTTCGAATATTCAGGGCGGTCGACGCAAATAAATATACTGCTTGAAAATAGACTGAATGTCTATTCAAATATGGCTATTGACTATATATATATATATATATATATATATATATATATATATATATATATATATATATATATACAGAGAGAGAGAGAGAGAGGGAGGGGGAGAAACACAGAAATGCATGTACTGCTTACTTTGGATAACGTTGCTCATGTAAAATATTCGCAGTATTAATAAATGTCTGTAATGTCAAAGGGCACCATTTTGAACATCTCTTCTAATCGTAGAGTCCAAGGTAACTTGTACTAATCTTGTGATGTCTGAATAAATTTATCATTGCAATATCTATAGCATATCTATTTTTATCTTTCTTCTTGTGCGTATATCTTTTTAGAATACTATATATATATATATATATATATATATATATATATATATATATATATATATATATATATATATATATATATATATATATATATATATATATATATATATATATATATATTATTATTATTATTAATACACATAATTATATATATATGTGTACATATATATGAAATGGACAAAATCCGACAATTATTCTTTTTAAGACAATTTTTATGTTTATACGTTCTTTTTATAGATACAAATACAAATCGAGCTATATGACTGTTCCGTATAGGATACAGGTTCGATTCCTATCGGAGGACACATATTTTCTAAGAAAATATTTCGGACATTCAGGCCGCTACATGTTGTTAATACTGTTTATTATAAACAGAGCGTTAACTTAAATATTTGTATCTATAAAAAGATATATATATATATATATATATATATATATATATATATATATATATATATATATATATATATATATATATATATATATATATATATATATATATATATATATATATATATATATATATATAATGTCTTATATAAATGGACTCGTCCTGCTGACGTTAAATAGCCACAGTCAGTCAGAGATGACAGAGGAGGAACAGAGTGGAAAGTACATAGACACTGTGATTGAGTTGACGTTAGAAGTCAGTTACAAGGACGCCCGACTCTAAGGAAGTTTACTTCGAGACTGTATATAGCGATCTTTGATTAATAGTAACCGGCGTTCCTGGATTTTACTAACAGCATTACCTTTTGTATTTTGTGTAAATACATTTAATTTAATTTTTAATTTACTTGCGTTTGTCATTTATTGGAGACCGATTTTTCACGTGGAATCCACAACATAATGAAATATAGTTTTAAGGTTGTGCTATATTTATGTGATAAAGAGCACACTATCAGATAGAGCGTATGGAAATATATATAAATATAAAAGTGAACATTGAAGTTCCCGCATGAAACAGCATGTCGCCTCTGAGTTTACTTCAGTGTTCTATTTTATATATATAATAAAATTATTGGTAATCCGAATGGAATTTCCAAGAGGATATACATCCGTTGAGAGCTCTGTCAAAAGACAGAGCAAAATTTATAATATAATGATAAACACTTAGAAAACATTATGTGATATTTTATTTCATTGAATATGGCTTCAGATCTTCAGACCAGTTAACCAAAATGAAGATGGAAAAAATAACTTTAGGTTTAAAAATTAAGAATAGTCATTTCATATAAGAAGTAGGTGAAAGAAAGTTATTAAGTTATCATCGTTGGGGGGTGGGAGAAAAAACGGTCTCTGTCGTATTAACACCCGTGATGACGCAAAATAACATTGTGGACAAAAATTCGCAAATAAGAATATATTTGGAAAAGGATTTTAAGTGAGTTAAATAACAGCACACGTGGCTTGACGATTGCATATAGCATGAAACAGACTGTCGCCTCTAAGTGTTGACTTCTATGTTCACTTTTATATATATATATATATATATATGTGTGTGTGTGTGTGTGTATGTGTGTGTGTGTGTGTGTGTGTGTGAATAAAGGCAAAAGGAACACTTTCCTTTACCAACGCGTTTTTGTCCTTTGATTTAAACTGATAATGTCAATCAGAGTAGGAAATGTGTGGAGAGATTGTCCAGCATTTATTGCCAGAGAGGAAGCTTGATATTAGATAAAACTTTAACACCTTTGTTCGTTGTTTCTAAAGAAATTTTCCTGTTTCTTCATACTTTGCTTAGCTTCGGAAGGCATCTTCGGATTTCGATCTCGAACATTCCGTTCGATGTTGAAACCATTCCTGGATATTTAAAGTTTCGCACTTGCTTGATTTTGGCATCTCCAGTTCGCAGTTCGCATCTTGGCTTATTTCGTTTGCTGACAAGAATACATTCTGTTTTCTTACAATTAATGTTTAGTCCTTTCTTCGTGCTATGCTTTATTGCATTCTCTAGATGATCGTGTAGTTTTCTTTATGCATTTATATCATCACAGTTTCATCTGCATATCTTAATATTCTTTTCGCTAATAACAAATCCTTGCAGGACCTTTACTGCACTTAACAGGCTAAATATGCTAATAATAATAACAACTGCTGACAGAAAAAAAACTTATTTTAATAATAATAACTAGTTTTATCCTTTGGAAATTTCACGTCTTTCGTAATTGAAATTTCTGATGAATGTTAATGATTGAATAAAAGCTCATCGCGAGCCCGCCCTACAACAATCAAATATCCGTAGAATTTCCCCTATCGCATAGTTAAATATTAGAGCTTAACAACTTTAACAAAATACTGCAAAAACAATCATAAATATGAATGCTGGTCGTCATTTTAAGAAGTGGGTAGAATTGAAAAAATTTGATATTGACACCTTTTCCCATTTTGCCACTTAAATTTTCCATTTCGTTCTCTCATTTTCTCATTGAAACAAAGTAGCGTTTTGATGTCTTTTGATTTCCCACGCAATCAAAATGAAATTATCCATTATTTATAAGATATCAGCAGGAGACATTAAACACGTCTATCATTGTTTATTTCTTTTTTGATTGAAAACAAGCAGCCTCTATAATATGTCTTTTTTCCGTTTGTCCACGCGATCAGAATGGAATAGTCTATTATTTATAAGGTACCGGCAGGCCGTAACGAATTATTGAAGAGAGGGACATGTATAATTATATAATAATAATAATAATAATAATAATAATAATAATACCCGATTTCAGAGTTAGTACACGTAACAATTTTATGGGACTTTAAAGTACACGCAGATAGAACAATCAAATCTAATCGCTCAGACGTTGTGATCAAAGACCACAAGAACAGAATGTGATTTCTTATTAACATGAAAGACACTGCAGATTGTAATGCATTGTAATATATCCTTGAAGATCGTAAACAAAAAAATCTATCAAGATACAAGTATATTGAAATGGAATCTCAAACGTGTGGTACATGGGAACAGCAACAATGGTAGTTGTAGTTGTAGCCCTCGGATTGATTGGCAAAGGTTCCGAGAAACTCACTGAAGGTATTTCTGGTAGCCCATTCCTTAAAGAAATACAAAAAATTGTACTCACAATTACATCCCATACCTTACGAAGGTGTCTATGTAAAATACACTGTAACCCGGATATAAGAGAGATTTTCTATGGCCCCAAATTAGAGCCATACTTACCTAAACAAAATAGTCCAAACCCGGATATAAGAGAAATCTGGATATAAGATACGTCTTCTCCGGTCCCGACAACTCTCTTATATCCGGGTTACAGTGTATATGTTATCATAGCTTGTTTTTTTGTTGTTTTTTTTTCCTCAAAATTTGTTATATTAGGTTGTTTTTTGTTTTTTTTTTCCGTTGGAAAATGCCATGGTGTCATTTCTGAATTTAGCTCTCAAGTTGGTACCAAGAAAGTAATGAGTATACATCAAAGGTAACAATAATAATAATAATGATAATAATAATAATAATAATAAAAGCATATTGATGGATCCTACTGAGGAACCAAGTGACATTTATTTTGCAAGATATATACTTTAATCTTTTTTATAGCTTTGCCGTTTTTGAATAACGTTCATTATTTTTAGTTTTCATGACCTCGGCTTTTTCAAAGACGTTATTTATCAAGTGGTATTCAGAACATTTCAAGAATGGTCTTTCTTTCTCGATGGCTTCACTTTGAGAATTTATCGTCCTTCTTATATTTTTCTCCCTTTTATTTAATTATATTTTTTTCATATCCTTTTCAATATTAAATTAAACGTTCCTTATCAACATTAGAATCATTTTTCTAGATTAATGCCATTAGAATTATGGAATTATATTTCTCTTCAATGCAGACATATTTTTTTTTTCACGTCCTCACTTCTAATTCAGAGTTTTATTTTTTCTTAATAAACTTCCTTAACGTTCTTAATCCTTTTTAACATGTTCGGGAAGAAACGTTGAATA
>OZ010613.1:64897772-64900272 GCA_963932145.1 Acanthosepion lycidas | reverse complement strand
TATATATATATATATATATATATATATATATGTAGAGAGAGAGCAAGAAAGCATTAGCAAACGCATGGAGGATTTTTCTTATATATGTATATATCACTCCTTTGCGAATGTGTTTCTGTTTTGAATACACGCATACATATATGTGTGTATGTGTGCGCGCGTGTGCGTGCGCCCGTGCGTGTGCGTGTGCGTATGATTCCCTTTCATGCATGTGTGCGTCTTTCCAGCAGAGTGTCTCCGCTTCATTTTGCTTCCCCCATCTTTCATTTTCATCTTTTACTTAATTCCAACCTGCCGTTTTTGCACTTTCCCTATTTACTATTTTGTTGGCTCCCTTTCTGCTCTCCACGATCTTCCTCTGCCACTCCCCACCACCACTCCTCCACTCTCAACACCTCCATCTCATGGCACCACACACATATGTATCCCGTGATGAAACTTCCCGGCTTCTCTCCCTTAGAATTATGCAGCTTCATAACCCGAAGAACTTGTTTACAGTTCTACGTCACAGAATAAAATTCCAACCCGCAAAAATTCAATTGTTTTCGCCCGCGCATGCGTGGATATGTTTCTACTTTCATTTTCAAGATATTGTTTATCCCTGCGCTGTAGATTTTTTTCATTACTCCCCTAGAATTAAGTATGGCGCTCTCGGTGATAGCAGTTTAAAATAATTCTCTTCAATGAAAGAAGGTGATATTAAAACAAAAAATATATTCCATCACTTGTTGATATATTGGAAGTGTTAATCTTGTCCGCTTTCGTTTTTTGAAGTAATCGTTTCAAAGGATCGATTTCCTTGAAATTTGTTTCGCTATTAAGTTGACCTAGATCTATATATCGATTTTAGCACGAAATATATATACATATATATATATATATATATATATATATATATATATATATATATATATATATATATATATATATATATATTATGCCTATGATCAGAACATAAAATATCAATAACAATAAGAATTCTGAAAAAATTATATGAAATTAGCTGTCACAAATATCTCCCACAGTATATTGGGCAAGCGTTCAAAAATATAATATAAATATTATAAAACAACGTATCACTGAATATAAGCAGTCTTATGCAAAACAATTTATCAAATGCATTAGTCATCTCGAAGAAATAATTTCAACTTCGTTATAAAAAATGCCACACTTATTAAAGGAGGAAGTATCGATAGTTCTTATACATGCCGCTATCGAATCTTACCAAAATATAGATCTTAAAGAAATACTCCTTTCCAAAATACTTTCATGGTAACTGCTCCGAGGAGCTGCTTTCGCTGGTTCCCAGACTTCATGAATTTAAGCGTTCATCTAGGCTGGCATCTCGCCCACACCCTTTCACTGTCGAAACTGTTAAATGTAGCCGTCTCTTCTACTCCAATAACTTCATGTCTCGCACTTCTCGCCTGTGCAAATTCCTCCCCTTTTCCTGTCTCCCTGAGAGCTATAATCTCCAACTATTCAAATGTAATGTCAATCGACGTCTCCAGATGCCCTGATCTATCCCCTATCCTCTTCTTCATCCTTGATTCTATCACTCCTATTTGCTCTAGCTCCAACTCTCTGTAACCCCTTGCATGCTAGTGGCTTCCCGCCATGCTTGGGGTGAAACACCTTCAAAAAAATAATAACAGTAGATAATAACATAATAACAGGTTAAGATGTCATAATAACATCCCATAATAGCATAATAACAGGGTATAATAACATGATTACATAACAGGACAAAATATGATAACAGAACATAATAGCATAATAACAGGACAGAATAAACTAATGACATAATAACAAGGCATAATGACATAATAATAGAACATATTATATAATAACATAATAACAGAATTGTTATATTAAAGATGTGCATCCACCTCTTATCGCCCACCTCCAGCTATTGGTTAATTAGTAGGGTTTGTGTCAGCAAATCATTATACTTACAGAAAATAAAATTGAAAAATATATTATGGCTTTAAATAACCATCAAAAATATTGATAAACCGTAAAAACAAATCAATCAATCAGTCAGACAATGAGACCTGGGCTCGAATCTCGATTTTAACGATTTGTAAAGAATATGATCTCCAATAACGACTGATATCAGAGTCGCCATCATATTACAAAAATTCCTTCTTCTTCTTCTTCTTCTTCTTCTTCTTATTATTATTATTATTATTATTATTATTATTATTATTATTATTATTATTGTTGTTGTTGTAGTTGTTGTTGTTTTTATTTTCTTTGATTTCTGGCGTTTACACATTTCTTTCTGGGTCCCGCCCAGTGACCTAAGGTTAGAAATGGCATCATGACACTTTTCAGTGACAAAAAAAGAAAAGAAAAGACAAGAAAATATACATAGATAAAGCCCTTCGTAAAGTCTGGGCTGTACTTGTGAGATCAAATTTTTGTATCTCTTTGAGGCATGGACTTCCAGGAATCCCTGGAAGTCCATGCCTCAAAAAGTTACAAAAAATTATTATTA
>OZ010613.1:64880272-64892772 GCA_963932145.1 Acanthosepion lycidas | reverse complement strand
TACATACATACATAAATCTCTCTCTCTCTCTCTCTCTCTCTCTCTCTCTCTCTCTCTCTCTCTCTCTGTTCCAGTAAGATATTTTCAGCGTCGATGGAACACCTTTGCATAGTATATATATATATATATATATATATATATATATATATATATATATATATATATATATATAAAAGTTCAGAGCAGATAACACAAAGATTTTAGAGACGGGCTAAATTTGACAATATAGATAGTATTAATATATAACCCTACAAATTAAAACCTACCCACATTTCTCACCCACACAAGACAGACATGCTTACGGAGGTGTTGAGGCCTCACACTTATACACACACCCACACGAATATACACATTTTCACACATCATATTCACTCACTTCCTAATGAGCCAAATGATAACACACACACCCATAGTAATATACACACTTGCACACATCATACTCACTCACTCCCTAAGAACCAAATAAGACACACACACTTAACAGAGACACATGCCCTTTCCAGGAACCAATAAAACTGTCAAAATGACCAAGGGAATTCAGAGCAGCATGAATCCACCCAGCTCTTATCTTAAATAACAATTGAAAACCGACTGTTTGACCAACAAAAGGACTGACCAAAGTTCATGTTAAAAAATAACAAATGAAAACTACAGACAAAAGTTCATTTTCTCCATCATTCATTTCTGTAGTTCACTGATACCAGCAAGCAGAAATATTTCTTCTGATGATGATGGCCATGTTGGCCGAAACTTGTCGAGGAATCTAAATGAAATAATAATAAAAACGAAAGAATATTAATATACAACCCAGTGTGTGTGAAGATTTTAATTTTTTAATATTTTTATTATTCAATATATATATATATATATATATATATATATATATATATATATATATATATATATATATATATAATAAAATCAGACACAAAACTAGAAATCGACATATACTTCAAACCGACTGAATCTCCTTTTTACATTTCCCCACACGAAACCCACTCGTACCAACATCCCACTCACCCTGGCCAAGCGGATATGTACAATAGTCTCAAACACAACCACAAGAGACCATAGACTAGAAGAGATAAAAAATACTTATCAAGAGAAAATACCAACAAAATTTTGACGACAATAATATTGAAAAAGCAAAGCAAATTAACATCCGCGCACTCTCCGAGAAACAAAAAGAAAAAAAGAAAAAAGTTCATCTCATATCTCAACGTTCAACCCAAAGAACACAGAAATCTACACACACATACAACTAAATCTACCAATGTTGCTAAAGGGCAAACAAAAATGGAAATTCTATTACCAAATATCCAAGGAGATGTGTCTCTGTTAAGTGTGTGTCTGTTATTTGGTTCTTAGGAAGTGAGTGAGTATGATATGCGTAAGTGTGTATATTACTATGGGTATTAAACGGCAACTTAAATCACTAAAAAGATACTAAAAATATAATGACCCGTGGAAAACTGCAGAACACAATTAAAGAGCCTCAGGTGAAAAAGTGCAAACGATTCCTTTGCGGGGTATGCAATGACCTATTAGGGGGCCATGAGTTTCAGTTCATAGAGGAATCAAAATTCAAAATCATTTCTCGCGCAAATTTAACATACATAATTACATGCAAAGGTTCCTACAAGCATTAAATAAGCCAAACCGGCCAGTCACTCCGGCAAAGGATGACATTTCATCGTTAACACATTAGGGACCCCACACACCAGAAAAATGCCCCTTAGCCAACATACAGAGGAATATGGAGGGAAAAATCTATCAAATTTTAGTGTCTTCCCATTCTACCAGTGTGACAACAGAACCACTGAACAAAGGCGGATTAATAAGGAAACATTTTTCATCAACAAGTTCAAAGCCATACTTAATTCATTGCATAAATAGATTCTACCAATTCGACTTAGCATAAATGACATATATAGCCAGTTATTCCTCTTGATTCTCATTTTTTTCATTCGTACAAAACATAAGCATCAACACGTGGAGATAGAAACAGTTAAAAAATTTTGAAAAGCTAAGCGAAACCAGTTATAGTAAATTAGTTTAAAAAAGGAAAACAAGAAATTATTTTTCTATGAAAAAAAACATTGAAAATCCAATTGTAAGGAAGGAAGTTTAAAAAAAAATTCATATATTATAAATAATATATTATGAATAATATATACTATAAATAAATATCAGTATATTAATATTAGAGGCCGTTTTTTTACATTCCTCATTGTATTCTATACTATAGTTTTTGTACAGAATCCTTCTAACACCTTTTTACACACACATATATATATATATATATATATATATATATATATATATATTGCGTTGGTGAATAATATTCAGGCGTTTTAAAATAATATTTATTGTGAAAAAAAAAGAAATATAGCAAGATCAATAAAGACCGGGTTTAGTAACTTTTTTTTTCCTTTCGAACACGTGTATGTTAGATTTTTATTTAAAAATAGAAGCATTTCATTTCCGCATTTGCCATGCCCCCAGTTCAATTCGCAATGGTCTGCTTAATTAAGTGTAAAAAAATAGGCTCGATCCGTTATTTCTTCAGGAATACAATTAAATATATATAGATAGGAAATCCTTTTTCATTTCCAGAAACAGTTGTAATTCTTTTAAAGCTACAACCTTAATGACCATCCAATGAGCTATGTTTAGTTTCTTCTATTAAGACGACTATTATAAAATAATAGCAACAGATATTTATTGTAAGAAAACTTAGAGAGAAATAAAGAATAAACACCAAAGTCTTCCAAGTTTAATCAAGAGGAAATCTCTTAATGCTTTAGAATAACAATGAAATCTCATAATGAATAAAATACATGGCTGCTCAGTATTATGAGGACATTTGCATGACTTTAATAAAAGATGTATGAGTCAAGAAGGAAAGGTTTTATTTCAGGAAAACTTGGCATAAATAATCTTGAAACACTTATTGATGAATCTCCATAACGAATTCGCCATTAGCATCTGTAACAGCTTCAATACCATATGTATTCGTAGTTTGCAGTTTACGTAAAATGTCAAAGAATTTAAATGCGCACATTTTAACATTCATTATGCAGAAACGTAAAATTAACCTTTTAATAGACAAACGGAACTTTGCGTAAAACAAAAAATAAAAATAAGTCAATGAAATATTGCATATAAAAAAAAATATGATCTTTAACTATAAAACTATATTAAAGATGGAAGAAAGTTTCGTCTTGCCGTTATTTTTACTGTTTATTGATATTTGAAGAAATATATCGAGCGAAACCGACTGGCTTGGATTAAGTTATGAAAAAGAATATAATATTCATTATTAATCAACATTATAAAACATAATTAATCATTATTAATCAACAGTATTAATTATCATTGCTAATAAATCATTATAAACCATCATGGATCCTGATTAATAATCATTTATCCTCATTAATCATTATTGATTAGTATTAAATATCAGTGATCGTTATTAATCATTATTGATCATTATTATCATTGATCAATATTAATCATTATTGATCATTATTAATCATCTTTGATCAATATTAATCATGATTGATTAATCATCATTGTTTAATATTAATCATTATTGATCATTATTAACCATTAGTGATCTTTATTAATCCTTATTGATCATTAGTAATTATCTGTGATCCTTATTAATCAGTCATCAGTATTAATCATCATTGACCATTATTAATCATTATTGTTCATTATTAATCATCGATTATTATTAATCATTATTGATCACTATTAATCTTCACTGATCATTATTAATAATTATTGATCAATATTAATCAACATTAATTATTAATAATTATTACTGATCATTATTAATCATCATTTATCATTATTAATCATTATTGTTCATTATTAATCATTATTAATCATTAATGATCGATATTAATCATCATTATTAATATCATTAATCATTATTACTAAGTGATCATTATTACTCATCATTGGTCATTATTACGATAGAGAAAATAGAGATTTAGTTATTTCAGATTACCAAAACAAAATCCTAGTGACTAAAACCAGCAAAAACCGGAATTTTGCCATTGACACTCACTTCAAATAAATTGTTTTTATATTGGCTTTTTTATTGTTTCGATTCTTGTAAAATAATAATTGATTTACATGATAACCATCGACATAGAGGCGTATAAATTATAACAGATTCTATTTTGTTTCTTTACAGGTAAGTTTTATTTCCATTTTCCTCAACGGATATCCAGAAAAACAAGGGGTTTGTTCATCTGGTACACTGAGTTAAACATGTAAGTAATTTTTATCTACCATATTTAACACACAGACAAACGCACGCACGCACACACACACACACACACACACACACACACACTTATATATATATATATATATATAAGGTTGGTGCAAAAATAATGTCGTTTCCTCACATAGTAATATATGTGAGAAAACGACATTATTTTTGCACCAACCTAATATAAATGTATATGAATATATATATATGTTGAGTACTTGAGCAGTATTCACTCTTTTCTACATGTTTCGTCAAAGTCCACTAACTAGGTAATGGTGCCTTAACCATATAGAAAAGAGGGAATACTGCCCAAATACTCAACATATATATATATATATATATATATATATATATATATATATATATATATGAAAATATTGTAGAAAATAGGAAAGAAACTGGTTTGGTAAATAATCCAAAGTTCCTTAGTATTTGTTATTATTTTTAAAAAATAGTGCTCGATACGAAAGTAGAGCATAAATATAATTATTTATTTAAAAATATGATTCCAACTATATATATATATATATATATATATATATATATATATATATATATATGTATGTATGTATGTATGTATGTATGTATGTATGTATATGCTCCGTAAAGTAAAACACTGTAGAAACTTAGTAGGAGAAATTTACTTAATAAAATTTACTTTTATTTGATACGATATTATTTAAACGCCCCTTAAAGGAGAAACCCTCCCCAGTCTTTGGAAGTAATCTTCAAGTGTATACCTGGTTTTAACGAATGCGGGCGAGCGCTCATCTCCGTCACATTATAGACCCATGAACCTTTTCAGTGTCAGCAAAATTTTGAACATATAATCAGCAAGAAGTTTGTTGATCACCACAATTTGAATATGTCTTAAGCGACAAACAGTACGGGTTCCGATCGGCTTGGGCCACTGCTGATATTTTAACTGGATAACTTTTGGGAAGTTTTTACACATTTTCTTTTCCCCCAAAAAGAAAAAAAATCTTGTGTACGAACATATGAAAAATTAAATAAAATGTTTAACGCTACATTACCTTGTTAGTGGTATTTGACAAAACATGTAGAAAAGAGAGAAAACTGCATAAATACTCAACATACATATATATATATATATATATATATATATATATATATATATATATATATATTGATGTATGTTTCATTAAATAATATAGACAAGTTTTGTCTATTTATTTTAAGTAAGTTCCTTTCATATTTCAATATATCAAACAATACACGGACGAAACAATAATGATCGTTTGAAAACACAAACTATACTTAAACATGAAAATAATAAACAAAAACTAAAAATTCTTGAAGCTATATACACAAAACAGTTGAAACCTAACCTGAACAAAATAAACTATGAAATCTCCACAAATATTCTTAAATACCTATAATTGATAACAGGAGCCATTGGTTTATACCAACGGCTCCCCATACTTAATATTTCTGGTTTTCACTGTCGCGTAGTCATGTGTGACGTCCCGAGCTGCGACGCGATTTTCGCTTCCGCGTCTCGTATACACGAATTTTTCGTTACTTTGAAATTTTTCATGCAACAAAAACAGACAAGCATCATTGTTTCGTCCGTGTATTGTTTGATATATTGAAATGGAATTGCCATGTTTGATATTGGCTTATGTAAGCATTCTGCTTACATTGGATTTAAGCATGTATCAATATGGTGATTTCTTTCGTCTTTCAATGATAATGTTATTAAGCTTATCAGACAATATGAAAGGAACTTAAAATAGACAAAATTTGTCTATATTATTTAATAAAACATACATCAATGAAAAATTGCTGCCTAAATATACACAATATATATATATATATATATATATATATGTGTGTGTATATATATATATATATATTTAGTATATATATATATATATATATATATATATATATATGTTGAAAATATTTGGGGAGTATTCCAAAAGATCTCCATATCCGAGCACTTTTGTCTATACTTTTCACGTTTATCAAAACCTTTTTTTTTTTTTTTTTTTTTTTTTTTGAATGCGTGATTTATTTTTTTATTTATTTAGGATTTTGAAGTTATAGGACTGTTTTGTTTTCCAAACACGGTCAGTAGATTATAGCCGTGTTCGGCGTTAATGTTATTGGGTGTTGGCTTTTTTGTTTTTTTTTTATTATTAGCACTTCCATTATTTTTAAATATTTTTACATGTGGATGAGGGATATCTGCTTGTATTTTCTACTAGTATGTTTCGGATGGAGTTTGGTAGGTTTTTGTGAGTGTTCAAATGTGCTACCTATCAATTCAGCGTTTAATCTCCTTCGAAGAAATACCCTTCTGAAGCCACGCACTTTATCCAGCGGCGTTTCCATTAATCGAAACATTCCTGGAATTCCATTTTGGATGATGACGACCAGCTATCGACATATTGAAATATTCTTTTAAGTGGGATTTGATTTTTGGAAAGAGGAGATAAACGCAAACGGTCAAATTCTTCAAACTGAGTAATGTTGTGCTTCGTCAAAAACTGCTGCAGAAGACACAGTCAGTGATGGAAATTCTGTGGTGTGTCGAGACAACCACACTGTACACACACATCTAGAAGCAACATAAATGAATGAAAACATAATGACTTATGTGCTACAGATTTCAATTGGTCAAGCGCCTTCACTCGGCATATTTTAAATACGTTACCATAACAACACCCCCGATACTTTTTTGAGTTAAACCTCGTATACATATATATATATATATATATATATATATATATATATATATATATATATATATATATATATATGAAGAAATATAGTCTTAAGGTGTGCTATATTTATGGAATAAAGTGTTCAATATAAGAGATAGAGTGTTTGTAAATATAAAAGTGAACATTGAAGTCAACACTAAGAGGCGGCAGGCTGTTTCATGCTAGACGCCATCGTCAGACACGTGGCCTGACTATTGCGTCTATATACGTCGATATATATATTATAATAAAAAGAAAGAACAGTAATATATATAATCCGGTGTTCTTATTGATATTTTTATTTTTACCAAATAGTGCTCAATGTAAATTTATAGAGGATAAATATTATAAATTAACTGATTTAAAATGTTTCTTCGCTACACAGTAATAACCATGTTTCAAAAGCCGATACTAAAAACTTCAAATTTAATTATATAATTAAATTAAAAGTATTATTTTCATCTTTAAGCGAATTTTGGAATAACTTATGTACGCTATTTACATTGTTCGTACTATAGTCCTCATCTTTCTTGCCATATTTATTTCAACGTTTCGGCCCTTCAGTATCTGTCTATATTTCTGAGATGAGGTATTATGTACGCTATTTACATTATTCGTACTATAGTCCTCATCTTTCTTGCCATATTTATTACAACGTTTCGGCCCTTCAGTATCTGTCGATATTTCTGAGATGAGGTATTATGTACGCTATTTACATTATTCGTACTATAGTCCTCATCTTTCTTGCCATATTTATTTCAACGGTTCGGCCCTTCAGTATCTGTCGATATTTCTGAGATTAGGTATTATGTACGCTATTTACATTATTCGTACTATAGTCCTCATCTTTCTTGACATATTTATTTCAACGTTTCGGCCCTTCAGTATCTGTCTATATTTCTGAGATGAGGTATTATGTACGCTATTTACATTATTCGTACTATAGTCCTCATCTTTCTTGCCATATTTATTTCAACGTTTCGGCCCTTCAGTATCTGTCTATATTTCTGAGATGAGATATTATGTACACTATTTACATTATTCGGACTATTGTCCTCATCTTTGTTGCCATATTTATCAGAATGTTTCGGCCCTTCAGTATCTGTCGATATTTCTGAGATGAGGTATTATGTATACTATTTACATTATTCGGACTATCATCCTCATCTTTGATGCCATATTTATCACAACGTTTCGGCCCTTTAGTATGTGTTTATATTTCTGATATGAGGTATTATATACACTATTTACATTATTGGTCTATTGTCCTCATCTTTGTTGCCATATTTATTACAACGTTTCTGCCCTTCAGTATCTGTTTATATTTCTGAGATGAAGTATCATAGACACTATTTACATTATTCGGACTATTGTCCTCATCTTTGTCGCCATATTTATTACAACGTTTCGGCCGTTGTAATCTCCTGCCTTCTTCAGTTGGTTGGAATGTCGAACTGAACCCTTTATTTCGCTTTATCCTCGAGGACACATGGCACAGTGGATAAAGGCGTTAGTTAAATCCAGTGACAGGACCCAAAGAGTGTGAGTTCAATACCTGGTTATGGCTGTGGACCATTTGTAGAAGGGAATTAACAGGAGATAACTGATAACTGACATCCATTAGACATGGCACGCGGAATTAAAACTGTCTGCCCCAGGGAGCGAAATAAAGGGCTGAGTTTGACATTCTAACCACCGGAAAAGGGCTGGAGCCTTATACGTTGTGATAAATATGACAACAAAGATGAGAATGATAGTCTGAACAATGTAAATAGTGTACATAATACCTCAGAAATATAGACAGATACTGAATAAGAACTCATCCGATGAAAAAATTAATTCCCTGCTCAATGATATCCGATACATATGTAAAAATACACGAATAGAAAATAATTACTGAAACACAAAAAATTCACAAGGCGAATAGGAAACTAATTAAAAATGAAAACAAATCAGAGTAAAGACGAAGAGGATATCTCCCTAGAATGCCCGATCTGTACGGTCTCCCTAAAACCAAAAGGCATCCGACTGCACCCCATTCTTTCAGGAACAGACAAACCTCACAAACTAAGGAAAGCCATAACAAAAAACTTATACATGTGTGTCTGAGGCGGATTGTTTGTGCGGGAGTATGTATAAAAATGACAACACGAAAAAACTCGGTTTATATGAACATTTTGAAAATTCTTACCTGTGTTCATCAATATCCGAAGGTACTGAAATATTTATTAGCCGCCGGATTCTCTGTTGCAAGGGGTAATTCACCCTCACCCCTCTCGATAAGGCCCAGATGGGGCTCTTGCTTGTGTTGTCCATGACACACTAAGAAATTTCTTCAGATCTCTGCCAACACTTTTTTTCTTGTCGGTGGAACTTTCTTCCAGTTCCTGGCTTTCCTGTCACCTACGTTGTTCATCCGTTTAGGGGTATGACGATAAAATACACCTAACAGCAAGACCTTTAATCAGGAGGATTTGAGGAGCATGTAATGACCTCTTAATTACCTGTTGTCTCCTGGTCCACCCTGATCCGCGGTGGTAGCATCGATTAGGTCCACAGCTATGTTTTAAACCATAAACCAGGGTCTAAACACTATGAAAGTATAAAAATACCAGCAATATATTTCCATAGTAAAAACTTTACCAGCAAATACAAAAAAAAAATAGGAAAAAAATACCAGCAAATACAAAAAAAATCGTAAAAAAATTACCAGCAAATACAAAAAAGAAAATTACTAAAAAAATTATCAGGAAATACAAAAAAAAAATAGTAAAAAAATTAGCAGCAAATACCAAAAAGGAATGAAAAAAAAAAACACTAGCAATATTTTTAAAAAATTACTAGCAATATATTTTTCTCCCAAGAAAATTGAATTTGGGCATTAAATGACTCATAAGATGTTGATATGCCGCTAAACAAACAAATGCTCCGCAAAAATTTAAATGTTTTGTCAATCAGCATCTTCTGTCTTCCTGAAAACTTCTTTTACTGTCGTTCCTCCCTCCTAATGTTTTCTTATTCTGTTCCTATCCTTAGAAACCCCTTCCGTCTTAGTGGCATTGTCGCTTTGTTTGGGGTGAAATGATTTTTTTTTAAATAATAGCCATTGCGTTTTCTTTCATGTAGCCATCTATTGAATCTTTTTTTTTTTTTTGCAAGATTTTTTTTTTTTACAGAAGATTTTATGACGGATATACAGGCAATATATTTAAGAGACGATATATTTAAAGCAAATGAAACTTTCTGGTCCATTGATGCGTTTTGTTCCGAACAATGAAATTGATGACAGCAATCCGAAAAATACAGAGAATCATGTAAGCCTTTTCAAAGTACGCCTGTACCGAAGACAATGGCGGACAAAATTGAAAACATATGCACATGCGCACTGACTGGTTTATTTTAAAGACATGAAGAATTAACGCACGCGCTGTTGTACAAAACGAGTGATCTTAAAAGAAACCCGAATTAAAGCTTTTGTTTTAATCAATAAAAAAAAACCCAAAAATGACAGTATATTATTGGACTGAAGATATAAAGGTCATTTTCAATGCCAGACTACATATTTAATGTCCATCTGCATACAATAAAAAAGAGAAACCTATTTCTATATGATTTCTCGTTTTCATCGTCGTTCTGCTGCAGGTAACCGAACTTGCTCCTGATCTTTGTGCATAGTGGGGAGGTACTACTTAAAGAGTGAACCGCATGAACTGGAATGATATACAAATAGCCAACATTTTTCCATTTATATCAAGGAAGACAAAGTAAATGATTTATTAATTAGCAGCCAAAAATTAACGAAGTCTTTAAAGATAAAAAGTATTTTAGTGGTGGGAATGGGGAGAGAAACAGGTTAAGGAGAAAAGAGAGAGTGTGCGGAGAAGAGCGAGTAAGATAAAGATGTATCAGCGAATAAGAAAGATGGAGTGGAAGAGAGAAAAGAAGAAGAAGAAGAAGAAGAAGAAGAAGAAGAAGAAGAAGAAGAAGAAGAAGAAGAAGAAGATTAATTCATGGATGACAGAGTGTTGGGAAAAGAGCTCAAGAAGAGACAGACAACGAAAGAGAGATAAAAATGAGGAAGAGAATATGAAGAGAGAAAAAGAAGGATTGTCAGAGAGAGTATGTGTGTGCGAGAGATAGATAGAGAGAGATTGATAAAGAGTATGGGGGAAAGCGTGAGAAAATGATACAAAAGAGGGGAGAGTAATACAACCGCAGAGAAGAGAGAGGGAATGATAGAAACAAAAGGAAGCCATGCAAAGAAAGAGTAAAGTGATAAAGAATATAGGGAGGGCGTATGAAAATGATACAGAAGTGTGAAATAGAGTGAGAAGGAAAGTATACCAGTGAGAGTGTGAGAGAGACTGTAATGGTTACAGAGGAAAAAATGAGACAGATGTATGGGAGGACAGAGAGGAAAAAGTACTGAGGAGAGAGAGGGAGAAAAAATGAAAGTGAGAAAGAAAGAAAAAATAAAGGTCGTATGATGTAGATCCTTAGAAAAGGCGAGAAAGAGAGAAAGAGTGAAGAGAAAAGAAAGAATGAGAGAGAAAGAAAGCTAAGAGGTAGATAGAGAGTTGGGAGAGCGTGGGAAAATAATACAGAAGAGTCGGGTATACAAAGCGATACAGAATTCAGAGGAGATAGAAAGAGAAGAGAAAATATGTCCGTGAGATAGAGAGAAAGAGAGAAAGAGAGAAAGAAAGGGATGATTATGAGAAAATAATAAAGAATAGTAAGGAGAAAGACAGATAAAGAGATCAGAGAAGAGAGAGGGGGATAGAGATAAAACATGTTGAGAGTGATAATTTGAGAGGGCTATGGAGGGTGCGAAGCCCAGAGAAAGTGAAGGGGGTAAGAAAGGAGAGAGAGAGAGAGAGGGGGGGAGGAGAGATCATTTCGAGGAAGTCGATAGATTAGTCGCAGTTTTTGCTAAAATCTGTGGAAATTTAAAGATTTGCAAATGAGATGCATTTTTTAATGGTGAATATGTCCAGTAAAGCTTTTAAAGAAATTTGGTTCGATGCCAAAAGAAGAAAAAATAAAAGAAAGAAAGAAAGTTACAAAACGGGAAAGGATGTTAAAGAGGAAAAGAGTTAAATGATTGGAAAGATGGAAGGGGGGGTTAGAGGGGAATGAAAATAAGGTGAAGAGGGATGGAAAGAAAGAAAGAAAGAAAGAAAGAAAGAAAGAAAGAAAGAAAGAAAGAAATGTGTATTAATAAAAGAATGAAACAATGAAGAAAGAACAATAGAGAGAAAAATGAAAAAAAGAAAGAAAGAATAAAAGAAACATTTGGAAAGAAAGAAAGAAAGAAAGAAAGAAAGAAAGAAAGAAAGAAAGAGAAAGAATGTATATATTCATAAAGGAATGAAACAATGAAAAAAGAAAAATAGAAAGAAAGAAATGGAATGAATAAAGAAGTAAATTAATGAAAATGAAACAATGAACAATGAATAATAAAAAGAGCGAAAACTGATGAA
>OZ010613.1:64847772-64875272 GCA_963932145.1 Acanthosepion lycidas | reverse complement strand
AAGAGTGTTCAATACAGAGTAGAGCAAATATAATCAGTTATTCGAAAATTATACCATAAATATGAGCGAAATAATAGATTCAGTTCGACATTCCAAACACCTAATGAAGGCCGGAGCGTACAACGACCGAAACGTTGTAATAAATATGGCAACAAAGATGAGGACAATAGTCCGAATAATGTAAATAGTGTATATAATACCTCATCGTAGAAATATAGACAGATACTGAAGGGCCGAAACGTTGTGATAAATATGGCAACAAAGATGAGGACAATAGTCCAAATAATGTAAATAGTTAATATATTCATATATTCAATACAAATATGAAAAACTGCTTGATTTCATATTTCAATAATTTGTTTCATAGCACTGCCTTGAATTAAATGCTTGGGGATACTCTCATAATTGCTTAAAAGCCGTTCGCACGGTTCTTTTCAAATTCCAGTACACTTCCTTATAAACGACCTTCAAATCGTTAATATTTCTTTGGTTCTTTCCATACATTTTCAATTGGATTTAGATCCAATTGTTATGAGATGAATCTTTCATCGAAGCAACTCTCTATATTGTTCTGAAAAATTCTCGATTTACTTTAGCTGCATATTTTGGGGCGTTTATCCTCTTGAAAGCTTTTGAACTCTTGCACTGAAGAGAACAAATCGGCTTTCAAAATACTTCAATACAGCGTTTCACCAGCTCCCCACATAACCCCCTGAACTTTTTCTATGCCATTTTAAAAGAAATATTCCGATAGGCGATACCATCTAAATCCGTGTTTCACTTTCAAGATGGGTGCATCAATCTTTTCCCTTTACAATGATGAGCAGGCTCGGGATGTTCAATTTACGTTTGATTCCACAAAAGAATGTTCTTTTAAATTTATTACTCACGCTTTCGAGGAGAGAGAGAGGGGGAGAGAGAGAGAATGAAAGCGAGGCCGATCGAGATTTTTAAATATTAATATCTAATTATGTTAATCTAATCTGCTCACAAAAAAGGGATTTTATTGAAACAAAGTTAAACCTGCTATAGTAAAAAGATGTCCTGTGTACCTGCGCCTGGGTAATATCAGTGATAGATATGCTCGGGAGGTTTCTGTGGCAGTTTGACATTGTTACTTTGCCGCTAACACTCGTATGGTTTTCTCAGCCAAGCCTGTTCTTCCGTCCATGCGTAATAGTTCGTTAATTTATTCTTTTAAATGTAGTTGTGGCTAGCACTACATAGGGAGAACGACTCAAAGGCTGGATGTTAGAATAAAGCAACACATTTCAGCGAAAATCCGAAACTTTAAGTACACTCCTTCAGACATTTTGACCAATATATATATATATATATATATATATATATATATATATATATATATATATATATATATATATAACAGTAAGAGTAATGGATAGCGGCTTGGATTGAGGAATCGGAGAGCCGAGTTCGAATTCCGTGCTAATATCCTTGGGAAAGGTGTGAATCCTCTTCTTCTCCCTCCAGCTTTGGTTAAATAACAGGACAGACTGGGTTCTATAGCTTTGGATGTCAACTGGTCTAGGAGAAGGACAACTCTGAATTCAAAACCTGCGGAGGGTCGTTTGGGGACCTTGTGGCACTTAGTGCACAAGGTCTCTGTATTCGGCCCTTCAAAAAGTGTGGATGGTGCTGCACGAAACCTTCACCACTATAATCAAATCTCATGTCCTGTTGTCGGGCTGTCAGTTTCCTAGGAACTGATCTTCTTGACGCGCATACGTCGAATTCGACGGGAGAGTCGAGTATATATATATATATATATATATATATATATATATGCCATTGTCTATACTGTGGCATCCATGGAGAGAACAGTGAATGATTTGTACAATTTTTCTCTTACACCCCGGTATATATATATATATATATATATATATATATATATATATATATATATATATATATATATATACCGGGGTGTAACATCCTACGAAATGTTTAATATCTAAAAAATACACTAAACTAACTGAGTTTCTTTTTTCAAAGTATTCAGATAAGAGGTTTAGCCATCTTGATACCATTTTTTCGTAAATCACTGAAAAACCATTTAAGTTATTCAGCTATAAAGAGAACAGGTTAAAAATCGTTTTGTGACAGCACCTCTATGTCTTCCAAACTGAGCAATGTTGAGAGGAAAAGATCATTCAGGCCTTCAGTAATGGCATCAACATTCATACTCTGACTTTCATCTTCAAAGTCTATTCAAGAATCATCACAAGAACGGTTTTTAAAAATAGTTGATGCAAAAATATGCATGATATATACATATACAGGGAGTAATAGCAAAATTGTCCAAATCGTATAACAGTATGGGATAATTGTCCATGCAATAAAATGTTTAATAAAAAAAAAAAACACTAAACTAATTGAGTTTTTTTCCAGGTTTTCAGTTAAGACGTTTAGCCAGCTTGACACAATTTTTCATAAGAATCACTGAAAAAACCCATTGAGTTATTCAGCTATAAAGAGAATAGGTTAAAATCGTTTTGTAGCAGACCCATTATATCTTCTCAACTGAGCAATGCTGAGAGGAAAAAGATTATTCATGTCTTCACTAAGGGTACGAACATTCATACTCTGGCCTCAATCTTCAAAATTCATTCAAGAACCATCAAGAGAAGGGGGAATAAATTTTTACAAAGGAACAACTAGAAAGGAAAACTGGATCAGAAAGTCAAAACAGCAAGTGGGACCATCATTTGAACTTACAGCTAAATGCGTACTTATTGTTCAAAGTAGAGTCAATTAGTATTATGAGATCCTCGGAGAATTCCAGTAAGATAACTCTAATTATTTCTAAGTGACAACGGTTCAAATAATAATAATTCAAAAATAATAATTCAAAAAAAAAAAAAATGTGATATAATTCTTATTAACGGGTTTTGAGATATGATCAGATATGGTTCGATAGTTCGATGTATTTTTGGTCTGTTTTTCAGTTCTATTAATGAAAATAACCTTTTATATATCATTTTCAAACATGGTTCTCTTTTGTTTGAATATCAATGGCATTTATTTTGTTTCAAAAACCTTTGACCTTTCTCCAAATGTTACACTGAGAAGAAATGAATTATAACTATATGCATCTGTAAAAAAATCTCCGATTTCCAAATTAATATTCCGTATTTCTGCACGTCAGCAAGAAAAGGTATTCCTGGTTTGGTTTGTTTTGTTTTACGGCATATTAACCTCAATGGGTTAACATCGACAAGATTTTTATTATTGGTAATATTTTTTTTCCAAAAAGTATTTCTGGAAATATTTTTCAAAAAATATATTTCTGTTAATATTTCTGTTAATATTTTTCTATAAAAAATGTATTTATGATATTATATTTTTTCCAAAAATTTATTGCCGGTAATAATTTTCCCTTAAAAATTTATTGCTGGTAATAATTTTCCCTTAAAAATTTATTGCTGGTAATAATTTTCCCTTAAAAATTTATTGCTGGTAATAATTTTCCCTTAAAAATTTATTGCTGGTAATAATTTTCCCTTAAAAATTTATTGCTGGTAATAATTTTCCCTTAAAAATTTATTGCTGGTAATAATTTTTCCTTAAAAATTTATTGATGGTAATAATTTTCCCTTAAAAATTTATTGCTGGTAATAATTTTCCCTCAAAAATTTATTGCTAGTAATAATTTTCCCTTAAAAATTTATTGCTGGTAATAATTTTCCCTTAAAAATATATTGCCGGTAATAATTTTCCCTTAAAAATTTATTGCTGGTAATAATTTTCCCTTAAAAATTTATTGCTGGTAATAATTTTCCCTCAAAAATTTATTGCTAGTAATAATTTTCCCTTAAAAATTTATTGCTGGTAATAATTTTCCCTTAAAAATATATTGCCGGTAATAATTTTCCCTTAAAAATTTATTGCTGGTAATAATTTTCCCTTAAAAATTTATTGCTGGTAATAATTTTCCCTCAAAAATTTATTGCTAGTAATAATTTTCCCTTAAAAATTTATTGCTGGTAATAATTTTCCCTTAAAAATATATTGCCGGTAATAATTTTCCTTTAAAAATTTATTGCTGGTAATAATTTTCCCTTAAAAATTTATTGCTGGTAATAATTTTTCTTCAAAAATTTATTGCTGGTAATAATTTTTCCTCAAAAATTTATTGCTTGACATAATATTTTACAAAAATGTATTGTTGGTATTAAAACCTATTTTTACATTTTCATAGTGTTTCGTCCCCAGTTTAAGGATTAACTATTTGCCCTTAGCTGGGACCGTAACAGATGCTACTATACCAGGTCAGGGTGGACCTGGAAACACCAGAAATTAAGAGGGTATTCCACGCTCCTCAAAACCTCCTGATCAAAGGCCTTGCTGTCAGATGTAGTTTATCGTCTTACCCAGGACGTAGAGGAATTCTAATTTGGAAAAACAGTGGGCAAAGCAATCTGACAAATCATTGTGTTTTATCGAACACCGTCTTTTATTGTCTGTGTCCAAAAGTAAAGTCAAGGTACTATTGTTATTTACAAAGTGTTTGTGTGAAGACAATTTAACACCACACACTGAGTTAGTCACCAACCTCTTCCTGAGATCATGGGGAAAAAGGCTTTGAGCAGGTATAGCCTGATTTTCTTAGCAAAGATTATCCTGCATTGAACATTGTTCAACACAATCACAAACAAAGAACTGTACCAAATAACAAAAAAACACATCACTTGAGGACTACCAACAGCAGCAACAACTAAAATGAATAGCATTATGTAAATCGACGAGAAAATATTGACATCATTCAGATGCTAACATTACACACCACTCTCACTGATGTATCGCACCTTCCCTGTAAAGAGCTCGGACGGACTACATTCCTTGGTTCCGTCAGGTCTAACCTCCACGGCTAGGACCCACCATGCAACGCACATTCGAGCAAAGCATCCATATTCCCTCCGTATTCCATCGGTGAGAAATAATTCTACTTGAACAGATTCTTCCGCGAACTACAACTTTGTAGAACCGAATCCCACGAGGATGCTTCCCCGATCACTACAATCTTAACCTGTCCAAGTCTAAGGTTAACCGTTATCTTCCCAACCTATCCGCATAAACAGTGTCTCTTACTCTGTAGCCCTCTACAGGCTTTGTGTAACCGACTCCCACGAGGATGTTTCCCTGATCAATACATCTTAACCTATTCAAGACTAGGGTTAATCGTTATTTTCCTCACCTATATATACAAATGTGCTCCTACCTCGAGTGGCTCCCGGGCTTTTAAAAGGTGCGTCATAAAACTATCATCTCTGTATAACCACTTTCTAAGATCCATGTTTAAAATGGCTTTGAGTGAGTGAGTGAAACTTAAGCATCTAGGTAAATACCATACTTCTTGGAACATTGTGAACTGGCGCTACATAATCACAAAGTAATACCAAATAACAGAAAGCTCATCACTAGAGTACTACCAAGCAGCAACAATTAAATGGATAGCACTGTAACTTGTAAGAAAATAATGACATAATCAAGACGTTGATATTCCACACCACTTCAAACAAAAGGTTAGTTAGGAAACCCCCATCAACAATAGAAAAATCGATAATAGCTACTGAACTTGAATATTCTAAAAAGAGTATTTTAAGATAAATATTTTATAATTTTACCCGAAAACAATACTGGCTAATCGATCAATGATGACAAATGTTTCCTTTTAAATGAAAGGCTAATATCAGTCATCCTATATAACAGTAAATGTTGCCTAATCTATTTACAGACGACGAAATGTCTTGAAGTAGAAGAAATGTAGAAGGAAGAAGGATGCTGAGAATAACGTGAATCAATCATGTGATGTTCTAGTGACAGTACGTCGAGCCTGTCAGTGAATTGATGGGTGACCATTTGGGCATACTAGTTTATGTAAGCTTGGATGTGCGGGTGGTGTAATGGATAACGGTTCGCAAAAAATATCAGATTAAAAAGTCAAAGATTAATTGATTAATCTTGAAAGGGATGGAGGATTATAGCATACTAAGTAAGGAACGAGTACTCATTTCGGTCTGCAGGTATAGAAATAAATTTGTAATTCGTTTGAATCAAAAAAGCATTTGAGCGAGTAAAGCCTGAAGGTCTTGTCAAATATCATCTTTCTTTGAACATAATGGACAGGCGTTACATAATAGCAAAGAAAAAAAACTGTATCAAATAATAGAAACCTCATCACTTGAGGCCTACCAAGCAGTAACAATTAAATTGATAGCACATGTAATTCGTAGAGAAAATAATGACATAATCAAACCGTTATCTTCCCCTTCTATATGTATAAAGTACGCTTAACACAACCCGCTACCTTGTAGAGTTTGAAACTTACTGAAAAAGAAAGACAGGACAAAGCTTCAAAGAGTGATAACAGCTATTGGATTTGAGAAACCTGTTTTCCTAAGAAATGTTTTTAAGAGAAAGATTTGATTAATTTCAACCGAAAAGGTTCTGGCTTCCAAAATTGTCTTTGTAGGGAAACAGCTATTATTACCTTTAGCATTAATATAATTTTGTATTTTTTCTCTATTCTTTCTAATTATACAGTATTATAATATTATAATATATCACTTATAATTGTTGTTTCTTTATTTGGTCACTGAAGAGACAACTTTTAGAAAATTAGGCTCTTCCCTATAGAACTACAATAGAGACTGATGTCCACATCGATTGAAAATGACCATAAAAAATAATTAATTAAAAACAGTACATTTAATAACCTCTACACTCACAATATTTCTGAAGGAACTCAAGGAAATAAAACAAATATTAATAAACAATAATTTCTCTACCCACATAACTGATAAACTAATTTAAATAATCTTACTAAAACAACAACAAAAAACAACAATAATACCAACAATATTAAATTAAAAAACAAATTCAATTTTACTAAAAAAACAAATTAAATTCTAACAAACCAATTAAAAGGTAGCCACAAACTATACCAAAATGTCTTTAAAATTACAAGCCTGATAGATACATATAACTTAGTGACAAATGCGATGAAATTAAGCTCATAACTTATTACAAAAACTAAAACCTCAACGACAAAACATCAAAACTTCAATAAACCATTATTATCTACAAATTCGCTTATCCACTTTGAGTATGCCGCTATAAGAATAATAATTCAAACATCATGTACACTGGTTGCACAACCACTACATTATCGTTCCGTTTAACAAGTAATTATTCCGTTAATTGTTCAGTTAAATTACATATCACCAACCAATACAACAAAATACACGATAAATCTTTAAATAAATAAATAAATACTGTATCGTATAACCTATAAAAATGGCTTCAAATACATAAAGCATTACACAAACAAACATCAATGAAATCAAATTTATGCACATCTCATAAGTTAAGTAAAGGAAAAGACGATAATACGAATTGTCACGCGAGATTTGAAAATGATAAAACTGACCGAGCCACACAAAAACGAAACTCTTTGATAATGATTTGTGAAATACGAATGCTCTCAGATACTGAATTTACATGATGTGATAATGCCATTGTAGGTAGCATTCTAAGGTTTTGTTTTCTAACCTTTTATACAAGGTTATTTACCCTGCGGTGGTGAAAATCATGACATTGATTCTCTGAATTTACCAAATTTGCTGTTAGAAGCGGATGCGCACTTTTACCATTCTTATTCTGTCAAGTCGTACGCACATTTGCGACTTTCCCCGAAACGTCTGTTCTTCCTGGTATCTTCACTTTGAGCAATCTTCACATAAGATTTTATGTTAATCTGCTGATCGAAATCTCTTTCACGCGTTTCGCACCAACATTATAGCATGAATGCGTACAACTTCCTCTGCTGCTTGCCAACGAATAACTCAACAGGTCTACGTCTTCAGACTATTAGCATTCCTTGAATGATATTGTCATACTTCGTTTATATATATATATATATATATATATATATATATATATATATATATATATATATAATTAAGTTATAAGGAACTTGGTAAACCGAATTGGTAAATCCAAAGAGGATGAAATCCTGAGAGCTCAATGTTAGGACAGAGCTAATATGTAATAAAAAACAAACCACTTTAATGTACCATTACGATAATTTATTTCACCTAAATCCTTTTTTAAGGATTCAGGATCATCAGGTAAATCTTCCAACAACGAATTGAAAAAAAAAAAAATGGGATTAGAAATTGGTGGGTAGTGTAATTTTTGTAATTTAATAGAGGGGGTTGAGAGTGGTAGTTAAACAGACAATATAAATGTAATAAAATAATATATATATATATATATATATATAGAGAGAGAGAGAGAGATGAAAAGATATATATATATATATATATATATTTAAAATATATTTACACATTGTTCCTAAATTTGATTACATATAAATAATTTTTGTATCTTCTTATATGTACCTATATTTAAATTAAAATTGCCAAAATTAGAAATTAATTGTGAATGAGACTAAAATTTGAGATACAAATTACATCATTTTCTATCAGGCGATTAAGGCGTTTTCGATTAGTGCGTATCTTTTAATGTACACATTAGCCGCATTAATCGAGGAATTACAATATATATGTGAGTGTGAGAGAGAGAGAGAGCGAGAGAGATAGACAAGGAGAGAGAGAAAGAGATGAGCCGAAACTATATTCGGTTATACTCCGTTCTCAAAACTGACCAAATGAAGAGTTTTCAACCCCATCCCGTATATTTAATTTCTTCTTCTTCTTCTTCTTCTTCTTCTTCTTCTTCTTCTTCTTCCAAGTCTTCTTCTTCTTCTTCTACATGACTCTATTGATTGAGGCTGAAATGTCAAAGCGTGATAAATAGGATAATGAGAAAGAGAGTGCGAGCAAGAGAGAGCGAGAATGAGGGAGAGTGAAAGTGATAGAAAGGAGGGGGAAATTATAGGGAGAAAGCGCGCGAGAGAGAAAGGAATGGGAAAATTATAGAGAAAGTAAATCAAGGAGAAAGGGAAAGGGGGCTATGAATGAAATGCGCGTTGGTTTGAAAGAAGTGCTACTACTGAAATCGTTTATTGGCCTCGATATAAAATCTGGTAGAAATCGTGAGTCGGTGAAAGGCCCACATATAGAGAAAATCAATCAATCATGTCAATACCGTTTTTCACACATACAAAAAAAAAATACGGCACGCACACACAGGCACACATACGCACACACACATTCGAATCTCCCGTCGTATTCGACATATGAGGGTCAAGCATCTCAGTTCCTAGGAACCGACAGCCAGACACCAGCACATGAAATTTGATTATAGGGGTGAAGGTTTCGTGCGGAACCAACCACACTTTTTGAAGGGCCGAATACAGAGACCTGGTGCACTGTGTGCCACAAGGTCCCCAAACAACCCTTCGCAGGTTTTGTATTCGGAGTTGTCTTTCTCCTGGACTAGTTGCCATCCAAAGCTATAGAACCCAGTTTGTCCTGCTATTTACCCATAGGTGAAGGCAGAAATAGAGGATTCATACCTTTCCCAAAGATATTAGCACGTAAGTGAATGTAATGGATTCAACTGGAATTCGAACTCGGCTCTCCGATTCCTCAATCCAAGCTGCTATATATATATATATATATATATATATATATATATATATATATATATATATATATATATATATATATATAATATCCATTACATTCACTTACGTGCTAATACCCTTGTGAAAGGTATGAATCCTCTTCTTCTTTCCCACCTATGGGTAAAAAGTAGGACATTGATTTGGATGGCAACTGCTCATGGAGGACAACTCTGAAGTGAAAACCTTCAGAAGGTCGCTTGTGGCACGTGGATAAACTGTGCGAAGTTCACTTTTTAAAAATTTTTCTTTAATTAATTTTGAATTTCAGTCAGTGATTGTGAGTTCAGTACCTTAGAGAGGTGAATTAACAGGAGATAACTTCTAACTGACATCCATTAGACACGGCACATAGAACTAGAATAGTCTACACCAGCGAACCAAATAAAGGGTTCAGTTCGACATTCCAACCACCTGAAGAAAGCCGGAGCGTACAACGGCCGAAATATTGTGATAAATATGACAACAAAGATGATGATATTCCGAAATATGTATAAAGCAAACGGATAATAATAACATTATCAATATTGATAAGGATAAAAGATATTACATTTTGATTTCAGCCCGATGACCAGGGATTTAAGAAAAGAGTAGGACTCGCAAATTGGTTAATAAATGTCGAATGTTTCCTTATAAGTAAACAGATAATATTGTCCTTTAAGATGAAGAGGACAGATACTATACTTTGATCCCATCCAGGATGGCCATAGAGTGAAGAAAAGCATAACTCGAGTAGCACGGTCATTGAATTCTTAATGTTTGTACATATTCATATTACTATTACGATTAGAATGGTAAATTCATATATAAAGACTATAGTTGCTACCAAGTAATAGTATGTCACCAAAATACTTCAGCACAATATCTTAATTAATATTTATAATTGTTTTCACACCAGTCGTACCTAGAGGATCATTCTGGCGATCAATTTTTAATTCATCTAATCAGAAGCGGGAAATTTTCTTTAGAAGCAAAGAAAAGAATGTCGAGTTTTTATGTAATAGCAGACCTCGTCTGTGGCAGTGAATGCTTGACAATTTCCTCTTAGATGAAGAGAAGACTAGAGGCAACAAATGATTAACCATTTATTATAAGAGGACAGTGTATGGCCATCAGCAAGATGAGATCGACATATTAAAAGGGTCGAAATAAAACAAGTGCGGAATGTTAACTACCTGGTAAGTGATATAGCAGACGATGGAAAATGGGACGGAGAAAATGAAGAAAAATTAGAATATCGATGGGAAAAAAGTATGCTAAACTGCTGTGTAATATCAATCCTTGTTTATAGCAGTGAATTCTGAACAATTTCTTCACAGATGAAGCGGGGACGTGGTTCAACACGGATGGTGATTTGATTCTGCTTTGCCTGTTCAACGGCATATCGACTCAATTTAATTTTCTTGGGAGCCTGGAAGTAATAAAAATGTTATTCTGTTTTCACAATCGAATACATGGCAGATGATACTCAGCTTTTTTTGCATATATATCTTTGTATAGACATGATTACTAGAGACAGTGATACGTATGTTTTATGTTGCAGATTTCTTGATAGTTTGGCCGAGTGGTTAGAATGTTTGCATTCTGACCATGAGACCCGGGTTCGAATCTCACCATGTTCGATTTGTCAGGAAGGAGACTTCCTGATTTTATCAGACTGGAGGGGTAGATGTTATCGTGGCCGACGACATGAGCGTGATAGCTTTGGTCAAATTCTTGATCACGCTAGATAACACCATTTTCCCCAGAAACTGTAACTAAGATCTGGTCAGCATAGTTGCAGTATAATGCACAGGTGGGCTCTGTGGGTGTTGAATAAACACAAATTAACCTGAGCAAGCGTCTTCAATAGGGATTGTTTAGCCGCCTTAGTAGACGGCTATCCTCGAATACAAGTGGCCAGCAATACCATATATAGTTTGGAATACAGTTTGATTTAAGAAATTGTCGGATATTGTATGCCTTAACATCATGAAAGAGTTCTTTCATGTTGATTATTTGTTAGTATTTTAAATGGATTTAGTTGAAGTCGCTACAGTTTGTTAGTATCTGTGTATTATTGGTAATTTTACTATAAATATGTATTCTTGGTACATTTTATATAAAAATGTATTGCTGGTATTTTTATTATAAAAATGTATTTTTATACTTTCATAGTGTTTGTGGTTCACTATTTGCTAATAACTGGGGTCCTAACAGGTGCTACTACCCCGTGTCAGGGTGAACTTGGGAACATCAGCAATTAAAAGGTTGTTCAACGCTCCTCAAAAACTCCAATCTTCCGATCAGAGGCCTTGTTGCCGGATTTAGTTTATCGTCATACCCAAGACTAAAACGATAATGAGAATACCATGGATATAATATATGAGGAACGAGGAAGTTTTAATGAAAAAGGAAACAAAATGGATAATTCTACTTGAATGATTGCTAGATTTATTTTTATATAATAATAATAATTTAGGGATACAAGTTTTACTAATTAACCATAACTGGGGGAGAACAGTTGGTTTCATGCCTTCCGCAAGTTTATTTACGTGAAAGTGAATATAACGAATCCAATTTTGTTCTGTCATCCATGGAAAGACAGTAAACACAAAAAATATCATAGCTAAGATCCACAATGGATAGGAAGTTGTGGAGAGGCTAGTAAGGGAATGGGATGGATACTAAGGTTACATATACTAATTAGAGCTACAAAGGATAGGAAAGTGTGGCGAGCCATGGCCAACCTACTTAACGAGCTTGTGTAACTTGATTGCAGAACAAGGAATGAGAGGGATCTTAAGTGGACAAACATTACTTAGAGTTACAAAAAGATAGGAAATTGTGGAGAGCCATGATCAGCTTAACGAGTATGTGTAACTAGATGACAGAACAGGGAATGTGAGGGATCGTAATTAGACAAACATTGCTTATAGCTACTTAACGTGCGTTTTTAAATGAATGTTACAACAAAGAATAGGGAGGAAAATAAAAACAAAAAAAGCAAGCTTGTCTCGCAAGAACAATTACGACTGAGTACGATCCTCACTGGGTGCCCTATACTTTCGGCCTTGTGCCACCTCTAAGCTACGCTTGGAAAATCACCAGCGTAAAAATTCATCCCTGGAGGAGTTTCTAACGCAGGCTTATCATCTCCCAGTTGCGTCTCTGTCTTTGGGCAGAGTGCGCTCAGCGGCTTTTCTGTCAAAGGACAGAGGGGCAACTGAGAAAATTATACTGAGAGGTGCCCAGCCCTGGGGAACAGCTGCCCGAGGAATCAGTACTCGCATCGAGGCCAGCGCAACCGACGGTCAACATGTGGGGCTGTGGGCAATTTTTCTCCCTTCTCCGGGTGTACGCGCTCGGAGCCCCACTTTAAAAAGACCTTGTGTCACATCTCGTCCTCGTGGGGGAACAAGTAAACACCGTAAAAACAAAAAAAATCATAGCTAAGAGCTACAATGGATAGGAAGTTGTGGAGAGCCTTGACATATAATATATTAGAAGAAGAATCGTAATTCCAGTGAATTCTTTTAACACTGCTCTATGTCAGGTTTTCTCAGCACGCTGTTAAATTTCTTATTTCCGAGATAATTCAATCGACCTCCTGCTATTTTCCTAATTTATTTTTCGTTTTTAAATCTGTAATCCGATATTAAAGCAAAATCCACATTTTGGCAGGTCTTCTTTTGTCTTCATGTGCATCTGCCACATCCATTCTTCGCAATTGGATGGCGCACTGTAAAAGAAAGACAATCTGCATTTTTATCTATTTTTAATTTTATATTCTCGGACAGTTTCTGGTTTGTAATTGTCTATTAGTTTCCATATTTGATAGCAAATCATTTACACAGATCCTTGTGTATGATTCTACCTACTATAGAAAACCTGTTTTTTTATCCATCATGGCTACTCATCATACATTCAATTGTCTGACTTACGCTCTCATTATATTCTTCGAAAAGGCGTGGGCCATTATTTCTGTTTTCAGATATGTCGACGGAAAGGATCTTTCGTTTCTGCCTCTCATTCGTCTCTCTATGCTTTAGAACCAATAATAAACTGACTGGAATTCATGCTAAACCATTCCATTTGAGTCTTTGATAAGTGCCACTGATTCATTGTAAATTTCTCAAGAGATACAAATAAAGGTACTCGATTCTCTCTTGATATCTGTTACCGCGTCTAATGGTTTTGCCGAAGACGTGAGAGATTCTTTCTCTTTATCTCCTTGTCGTGAAATTACGAGGCCATTAAATTCCAGCCGTTTAGTCATAATCCGAAATGGAAAGCGAAAAGCTCCCAAATTCTTGCGTGCATAAAATATGCAGGCAATCTGTAAATGTCGCTTCTTCTTCTTCTTTGTTTTCTTCTTGTTTTCTTCATCCTCTCCTTTTTCTTCTTCTGCTACTTCTTCTACTTCTTCTCCTTCTTCTTCTTCATTCTCTCTTTTCTTCTTCTTCCTCTTCTTCTTTCACTATTTCTTGTTTTCTTCTTCATCTCTTCTTCTTCTTTTTCTTGTTATCTTTTCTTCTTTTTCTTCCTCTTCTTCTTCCACTTCTTCTTGTTATCTTCATCCCTATTCTTCTTCTTCTTTGTTTTCTTCTTGTTTTCTTCATCCTCTCCTTTTCTTCTTCCTCTTCTTCTTCTTCTTCTTCTTCTTCTTCTTCTTCTTCTTCTTCTTCTTCTTCTTCTTGTTTTCTTCATCCTGTCTTCTTTTTCTTTGTTTTCTTGTTTTTTCATCCTCTCCTTTTCTTCTTCTTCTTCTTCCTCTTCTTCATCCTCTTCTTGTTTTCTTCATCCTTTCTTCTTCATCCTTTCTTCTTCTTCTTCTTCTTCTTCTTCTTCTTCTTCTTCTGTTCCGCTTCAGGAAAGGATGAAGAGAAGGACGGGGAATAGATCAAGGAATCTGGTGATGTCGATTGAAATTAACTTTGAATAGTTGGAGATTGTAGCTATCAGGGAAGCATGTAAGAAGAAGGGAGTTCCTCACACGGGAAGTGCAAGACATGAAGCTATTGGAGTAGAAGAGACGGCTTCATTTAACCATTTCGACAGTGAAACGGTAGGACTGAGATGCCAACCTAGTGGCACGTTTAAATTCATGCAGTTTGGGAACTAGCAAAAATACCTCCTCAGAGCAGTTACCGTGAAATTATTTATAGAAAAGACAGAGGGCGGCGAAGGCACGTCTGTGAGAGAGCGACAGGGCCAATCACGTTGCACATCCGTCTCTAGATTTTTCCGATGACCCTAAGACGAACAGCAGGGGCTCCAAACCATATATGGCATCAATATTTCATGCAAGGGCGAATTGTTGATTTTTAGATTTGAAGGATGGACACGGGCGAGAAAAACTTTTTAGTGCGACACAGAGAACCAACTTTCCTAGCAGTAGATGAAGCTATTGATTCAATCTAATAATTCCATCTGAGGTCAAGCAGTCGCAAAAAGGTGCTGTTATTGTCTTATTTTTGCTTTGTTTTTTTATTACATTGCCTTTTCTTTATTCTTAATTATGTATTCTACTTTAATATTTATCATATTGGATTTAGAATCTTTCTCTTTTGTTTTCCGTACTTTTTAATCCATTTCCTTCTTCTTTTCCTTTTTCTTCAGATCCTTCTGTTACTTCTTCAAATCCTCCTTCTTTTTCTTCTTTGAATCATTCTACTTTTCTTCGAATTCTTGTTGTTGTTCTTATTCTTCTTCAAATCCTTGTTCTTCAAATCTTTCTTCCTCTTCTTCAAATCTTTCTTGTTCTACTTCAAGTTCTTCTTCTTGTTCTTCTTCAAATCCTCCTCCTTCTTCTTCAAGACCTTCAAATATTTCGTTAAACCCTTCTTCTTCATATTATTCTTCTTTTTCTACTTCTTGTTCTTCCACTTCTTCTCCAAATTCTTCTTCTTCTTCAAATCTTTCTTCTTCTTCTTCAAAACCTTCAACTCCTTTTTCGTCTTCTTCTTCTTTGTCGTCTTCTTCAAATTCTTCTTCTTCTTCAAAACCTTCAACTTATTCTTCCTCTTCTTCTTCTTCTTCTTCTTCTTCTTCTTCAAAACCTTCTTCAAATTATTCTTCAAATACTTCTTCTTCTTCAAATTATTCTTCAAATACTTCTTCAAATACTTCTTCTTTAAATCCCTCTTCTTCTTCTTCAAATCCTTCTTTTTCTTCAAATCATTCTTCTTTCTTTTCAAATTCTTCTTCTTTTTCCTCTTCTTTTTCTTCTTCTTCAAATCTTTCTTCATCTTCTTCAAATCGTTTTTCTTTGGGCATTATCCTCGTTTCGCATTCATTCATTTGAAACAAAATATATATTCTTCTTAAGATTTAATTTCCTAGCATTATCGTTCGTTTTGCTTATTCATCTAAACTCTGTATGCATGAATATATATAGATATATGATTTTTTTTTCTCCATCACAGTCCTCCGTCATATGATAGCGCAAAACTCGACGCATCAGGTGTCACGGCGCCAATGAGACTTTCGTGTGGAAAGTGGAAAGTGGAATATAACGTGAGAGACGAAGAAAATAATCGCATGGAAAATATCAAAAGAGTGTAAACACTTGAGATATGACAAGACATTAGGACAAAAATTAAATACTCCCTTAACACTGACAGATGACAGACTGACAGAAAAACAAATGGTAAGAAATACCTGATATCGATAGATCGTTTGTCACTGAATTTCAAGCACAAAATCTAAAGCATTACAGCACAAAGCCACACAAACACCACAAACACACACACATACACATTTTTATTATCAGTCATCTTTCAATGTAGTATACCGGAGGAGAATATGAATTAAAATCAAACAATGTTGTTACAATCATATTGGGTGGGGTAATCTGAAGTATAAAAAAGTATGATTAGAAAAATGCCCAGTAACTTTCCGAACACCTTATATATATATATATATATATATATATATATATATATATATATATATATATATATATATATATATACATGTTTCATTAAATAATATAGACATGTTTAGTCTATTTATTTTAAGTAATTTCCTTTCATATTTATTAATTTGAAATTTCCTTTCATATTTAATTAATTTCCTTCCGCGTCTCGTATACACGAATTTGTCGTTGCTTTGAAATTTTTCATGCAACAAAAACAGACTATCATTATTGTTTCGTCCGTGTTTTGTTTGATATATTGAAATGTAACTGTCATCTTTGATAATGGTTTATGTAAGCCGAAAGCTTAGATTGGTGTTAAACATGTATCAATATGGTGATTTCTTTTCGTCTTTCAATGATAATGTTATTAAGCTTATCAGACAATATGAGAGAAACTTACTTAAAATAAATAGACAAAACTTGTCTATATTATTTAATGAAACAGACATTAATGAAAAATTGCTGCTTCTATATATATATATATATATATATATATATATATATATATATATATATATATATATATAATTTGTGTATTCAGGCAGTAATACTACTTTCATGAACATTTCTTTGAATACGACAGACAAGATGCTTTGATTTAGTTTTTTTTATACAATTTCTCATGCAATCTAATTGTTTTTTCTTTTCTTTTCAGATGATAGATTATATAAAAATTGTCCGAATGCCCATTAGGGAACTATATTCCTGATCAATCAAAATTCGTAAATAATTATATAGACCACACTACAACATGTTTGACACGAAGACTCACTCTACACCTTTCTGACCACAGCACAATTAGATCTCATTTAAATATTCATGGAGGCCTACCGGATACAATTCGTAACATACTTGTTGACAACACTAATATAATAGCATCATCTACATGTAAAATTGTCTAAAAATAATGGAAGCTTTATTAATAAAAACAAAAAAAAACAACACTTAATAATATCAACTATGAACATGGACACAATGTTTTGACCGTGTTTTGAAAAATGAAAATATGATATAAATACATACATGCAACAAACTATTTCTTATTTAAAAGTTAAAATATTTAATCCTTGAAAATGGCTAAATGTATAGCCGAAATCGCTCGGAATAAAAGAACATTCGGACAGTTTTTTATATAGCTTATCATCTGAAAAGAAAAAAATATTAGATCGAGAAATTTTATACAAAATTAAATCAAAGCAACTTATCTGTCGCATTCAATGAAATATATATATATATATATATATATATATATATATATATATATATATATATATATATATATATATAATGCCTTGAGAGGCTTATTTAATTCGTGATATCGTAGTTCAAAAGACTTGTATCTCAAATCAATTTTCTTCATTGAAATTAATGGAGATATTTCCCATCCGTTCCAGGCCCCTTAAAAATTCACTACTTCTCTTTACACTTACATTTCTTCGGATCCATGGTATCATTGAAGGAATTTTGCAATATAACAGCCCAAAAGACACAACACATCACAGGCGGGATCCTTCTAGAAAAGAGATGAACACGTCTACTGCAGATGCTTAACTGGAACTTGCACATGTCTCAAGATTCAATTATATTCTCAAGGCAAAAAATCGGACAGATTCCGTCTCGTGTCTGAAGAAAAAAAAAACGGGTATTACAATGTATTACTGTATATCGAATTTCATCTCCGCCTGTCACGTGAATGGCCGGAATAAACTCTTCTACCATTATTCAAGACAATCACAAAAAAACATCTTAAACTGTCAAAACATGAAGACAAATTAATAGCACTCAAAAACAAACCTCCTTGAAAATGGCTAAATAGGACGAAAGCTTTTGGAACAATGGGCAATATGGACAATGTTTGCTCTTTCTTAATTTAACCAAACGAAAAAATGTAAGAACGCTAGAAAAACTAAATAAAATTTTTAACATATATATATATATATATATATGTAACAAAAATCGTGGTAATCTGTATGGATAATTCCAAGGAGGATGAAATCCTGAGAGCTCAATGTTAAGTCAGAGCGAATAATTTAATTTAAAGAAAGACAGACCACTTTAAGGCTCCATTTGTAATAATTTATTTCACCAAAGAATTTTATTTTTCTCTGGATCTTCAGGCTTCACTTTCAAAAAATGAATTTAAAATTTTAAATTCATTTTTCGCTTCACCTTTTGAAAGTAAAGCCTGAAGATCCAGAGAAAATAAAATTCTCTGGTGAAATAAATTATTACAAATGGAGCCTTAATGTTGTCTGTTTATCTTTAAATTATATATATATATATATATATATATATATATATATATATATATATATATATATATATATATATATATATATATATATATATATATATACAAAAGGAAAGGGAAATTCGCTTTGATAAAGTCACTCAGAATACTAAGCGTCGGCTAAGAACAGTTTTCCTTTTGTCTTTATTCAAATATATATATGTGTGTGTGTGTGTATGTGCGTGTATTGACCGATAAATCTAGCATATCTTAAAACTATGTTCTCATTATACATATATATATATATATATATTAATGTGGAAAGAAAGTCCTTTCACTATTTTCCGCTATGATAATTTTAAATTTTTATTATATAAGATATATTTATCCATATAATTTCGAGTACTTTTTTGTCTTTCTTTTTAGGAAGATTTTATGTTCCGTTAAATAATGTTTGAATTTATGTGACCCATAAAATGAATGTTGATAAGACCCACCAGGAACAATGCGTTGTTTATGGCGTTTAAAATGCTTTTATTAGCTTCAGAATACTCGAGAAATATCTGCATTGCCTCTGGAAGAAATATGTCTGGAGAATAGGATATATAAATTTTTAATTATCAAAACTATGTTAGATGTCTAGACGCAAACGCTCAGGCGATTTAGTTTCCCAACGTTTTTATGTCTTTTCTATTTCTGTTAACCCATACTGCGACGGAAAAAATCATTTCTTACTAAAGGGGAATTCTTATCAAACCCTTGACGTAAATTTACCTCGGAAAACTCAGAAAGCAGCGCTCTTTCTATACATTTTTCTGTTAATAACATTTTCTTAAAATATGTGTTTTTAATTAAAAAAAAAATGTATTTAGTAACACTAATCGAAGTTTTTGACAGTTTTTCTTTGGCGTTCATTTTAAACACAAAAAGAAAAAAATTCGATAATGGATAGCTACACATAGTTTTTATCTTACTAATTGCACCCCTGATGAGGATCTTGTTGTTCATGATGACGGTCGTCTTCGAGTATAGAATCCAGAGGTTAGCAGTGAATATTTCGAAGACAGTAGGGAAGCGTAGTTCAGGTTAGCAGTGGATATCCCGGTAAAAGTAGCAGAGCGTAGTTCGTCTTTCTGTTTCTCTTCGCTTGACAAGCTGGAACTGGACATTCGGGTAGGGTAAACAAAATGACCGCCTTTATACACGACGGATTGAATATTCTACGTCTTCTGATTGGTTAACCTTCTATTGGTGGACTATAAAGTGAGTCAAGTCATTTGGGCTAACTCACTAGTACACATTACCCCAAAAACTGCAACAGATCTCAGAAGGAGATGGAAAGTACTTGCGGAATAAAAGTGATTCTCACTGTTACAGTGCATTTCTTGCATCATTTGATCATAATACACGAAAAAATATCCGTGAATAAGAACAGATTATGTTAAAAATAATCAGATATAATGTTAGTAGTTTATTTAATCAGACATGCCTAAAAGAGAATTTGCTGCCTAAATACACAAATATGTGTGTGTGTGTCTGTGTGTGTGTGTGTGCGCAAACGTATACATTCATAACGAGGCTGTCATTTATGAAGACGGAAAATAAGTATCTATTGTATATGAGTTCACAATCCAAGATACTTAGGCTTGTAGAAGTGTTAGGATTCAACAAGTTATACACATGCATACAGACAATGTCACGCATAGACAAACATGAAGACGCACACAGTCATGTAAAAGAAACAGGAGTCGTTTCCGTAGTCCGGATTCCAGTTCTTGAATTCACTTTGAAACACTTCCTGGCACTCATAGGTTTATTGTCCCCCACTGAGGGAATGCTGCCATTACTTTCCAGCGTTCAACTTTGGCAAATTTACGAAAACATCAATTTTGCTTTTAAGCGACATTTTTTTTTTTAATCTTAAAGAAAACATTGGTTATCGATCTTTTGCCTCCCCCTTTCGCGAAATGGGAATTTTGAGACTTATTTTCACAGCTTGATTGTTTTTTATTACCTTTTAAAAAGTCTTTCCCTCTATTTTCTTATTTTTTCACACACTTTTTCCCGCTTTTTCCACTCTAAGCGATTGTCGCACCCCTTTTCTTATTCCAAGCCCTTACCTCAACATTAGATCAATAATAATACAAAGATGTCAGCAACATTAAGTTTACCATCCCCATTAACTGAAGTATTGTTAACAATTATTATTATGTTGGTGCAAAAATAATATCGTTTTCTGACGTATTTTTTAACGTCAAAAAACGATATTATTTTTGCACCAACCTAATATTAATTTTTAACCGATATTTAATTCCAAATTCATTTTTTAGTCGATGAATCACTGTTTGCCATTATTATTATTACTAATTTTGTCTGGCATTTTTTCATCTTCATTTTTATTACATGAGACTTTTTATTTACATTTACTTTTATCGCCATTTTTTATTAGATGAAACATTGTCAACCATTAATATTTTGACTAATATTTACTTTCATCTCTTTATTATATAAAGCCTTATTAAAATTTTAAATTAAATTTTTACTTTTATTTACTTTCATCGCCATTTTTTATTAGATGAAACATTGTCAACCATTAATATTTTGACTAATATTTACTTTCATCTCTTTATTATATAAAGCCTTATTAAAATTTTAAATTAAATTTTTACTTTTATTTACTTTCATCGCCATTTTTTATTAGATGAAACATTGTCAACCATTAATATTTTGACTAATATTTACTTTCATCTCTTTATTATATAAAGCCTTATTAAAATTTTAAATTAAATTTTTACTTTTATTTACTTTCATCGCCATTTTTTATTAGATGAAACATTGTCAACCATTAATATTTTGACTAATATTTACTTTCATCTCTTTATTATATAAAGCCTTATTAAAATCTTAAATTAAATTTTTACTTTTATTTACTTTCATCGCCATTTTTATTAGATGAAACATTGTCAACCATTAATATTTTGACTAATATTTACTTTCATCTCATTATTATATAAAGCCTTATTAAAATTTTAAATTAAATTTTTACTTTTATTTACTTTCATCGCCATTTTTTATTAGATGAAACATTGTCAACCATTAATATTTTGACTAATATTTACTTTCATCTCTTTATTATATAAAGCCTTATTAAAATTTTAAATTAAATTTTTACTTTTATTTACTTTCATCGCCATTTTTTATTAGATGAAACATTGTCAACCATTAATATTTTGACTAATATTTACTTTCATCTCTTTATTATATAAAGCCTTATTAAAATTTTAAATTAAATTTTTACTTTTATTTACTTTCATCGCCATTTTTTATTAGATGAAACATTGTCAACCATTAATATTTTGACTAATATTTACTTTCATCTCTTTATTATATAAAGCCTTATTAAAATTTTAAATTAAATTTTTACTTTTATTTACTTTCATCGCCATTTTTTATTAGATGAAACATTGTCAACCATTAATATTTTGACTAATATTTACTTTCATCTCTTTATTATATAAAGCCTTATTAAAATTTTAAATTAAATTTTTACTTTTATTTACTTTCATCGCCATTTTTTATTAGATGAAACATTGTCAACCATTAATATTTTGACTAATATTTACTTTCATCTCTTTATTATATAAAGCCTTATTAAAATTTTAAATTAAATTTTTACTTTTATTTACTTTCATCGCCATTTTTTATTAGATGAAACATTGTCAACCATTATTATTTATTTTTGACTATTATTTGCTTTTGTCGTCTTTTTTATTTGGTGAAACATTGCCAATCATTTACATTAATTTATGAGTAGTAGTTACTTTCATATTACTTGTTACAACCACATCTAAGCTACGCTTAGAATATCATTATATTAGAAGATAATAGATTTTTACTAATTAGATGAAGAATTGTAGAGGAACTGTAATGTATAACGACTTCTACTGAAGAATCGGGGTGCCGAGTTCGAATTCCAGGCGAATTGATTGCATAGCGCTTACGTGCTAATACCAGTGAGAAAAGCATGAACACACCCTAGCCTCATTTATGTGTAAATGTCAGGACAGATCAAGTTCTTTAGCTTTGGTTGGCAACCAAAGAGAAGGAAAAATCTGAATTCAAACCAACCTGGAAAAAATTAGGCTGTATTTCCCATGAAACAACCTTGGACTGTGGCTGCAGAAGGTGTGGTGCCTCTACGGCCCTCAAGGGTTACGAGACTCGTAATTCTGAAACCTTGTCAAATATCATTAGTAATATTTGATTAGTATTTACTTTCATCATTTTTATTCGGTGAACCATTGTTAGCTATTTATATTAAATTTTGACTCGTACTTAATTTCAGCTTCGTTTTTTAGCAGAAGAAGCCTTGTCTACTTTTAGTGCTCGTCTGGAATTGACTGTCACCTTCATTCTTTATTTAATGAATACTTGTCAAAATGTATTATTACTTTATGACTAGCTGTCTATAGTTCTGAGATGAAGCATTTTAACTATTTACAATATTGACATTGTCCGGATTGTTGTCCTAATCTTTATTTTCATATTCCGACATTTCGGTCGTTGTACGCTCCGGTCTTCTTCAGGTGATATACATTCGAATTAGAAGGCCGAAGCGTACAACGGTTGAAACGTCGTGAAAATGAGAGTAAAGATAAGGAAAACAGTCCGAAAAATGTAAATAGTATAAATATTTACAATACCCGATCTCGGAAATATAAACAGATCCTGAAGAAGGCCGGAACGTACAATGGGAGAAATGTCGTGAATATGAGAATAATGATGAGGACAACGGTTCAAACAATGTAAATTATGTAAACATTAAAATACCCCATCTCAAAAATATAGACAAATCCTGAAGAAGGCCGGGGCGTACAGCGGCCGAAACGTTGTGAATATGACAATTAAGATGAAGACAACAGTTCAGTTTCGTTATTATTCATTTATCCCTACTATTTACTTTAATCTTCAATCCTTTTATTTATCCGTTATATCTCATTGGATCGAATTGTTCGTCTGTTAGCAGGAAATACAGTTATTATTACTTGAGTAGGTTTTTTTTTTGGGGGGGGGTTCTTTTTGTTCATCCTACGTGGTTCGCATATTGACTGCGAGAATCACTTGGTTCCATTCCTCGAAGAAGATTAATTTTAAATCGACAGAGCCTGATGGTGGACAAATCCAGCGTTCCTAACGATAATAAACGATCGTCGAAGATTATTCCTTGCCAAATTTAAAGACCTGCTTTTCCACACCGTAGAAGAAGAAGAAGAAGCCAATAAAGAAAGCCGGAAGACGATCAGATATCACTGGCCAATGATTCTGAATAAATTGACACCAATAGGCATTAATCCCTGAATCAAAGCCTACAGATGGTTTTTCGCCATTTTAAAAGGAACAAAAAAAATTTTTGTTTTGTATTTTGAGGTGGTTTAGTTGGTATTTGAACGCTTAAAACCATTTATTTTCCATTTAACTTCATCACTTCACACGACACGTGAATTGTCGAATCAAAATTTTCGAATTTTGTATTGATTTTAAAAATATATATATATATATATATATATATATATATATATATATATATATATATATATATATATACTGAACAATAAAAAATATTGAAAAATTAAAATCTTCAGACACACTGGGTTGTATATTAATATTATTTCGTTTGTATTATTATTTCATTTAGATTCCTCGTATAGTTTCGACCATCATCAGGAGAAAAAAGATTCTGCTTTTCTGCTTGCTGGTAGAAGTGAACTACAGAGACGAATGTCTTGATGGAGAAAATGAACTTTTGTCTGTAGTTTTCATTTATTTTTTATTTTTTTTATTTTTCTTAACCTGAATTTGGGTCAGCATTTTGTGGTCAAACAGTCTCTTTTAAGTTGTTATTTAAGATAAGAGCTGGATGGATGCATCCTGCTCTGAATTCCCTTGGTCATTTTGACAGTTTTATTGGTTCCTGGAAAGAGGATGTGTCTGTTAAGTGTGTGTGTCTTATTTGGTTCTTAGAGAGCGAGTATGATGTATGTAAGCGTATATATATATATATATATATATATATATATATATATATATATATATATATATATATATATATATTTCGGCTGCAACCTTTTTTAGTGCAATGAGGAAGATTCAGCCAGGAGCGGATCCCTGAATTTTACCTTGCTCAGGGCCAAATGATAGAAAAGGACAGAATTGAAAATCTTTCTATGTGAAAGGGTTGACGAGCTCGTTGATCAGATAATTATTTTGTACATTTTGTCATATATTCACTGTCTGATATATGCATATAACCTTTGTATTTTAGTAAATGCCTACAGACTGATAATCGGACACCAGTCCCTAGTGTAATGTTTATAGAGCGAGTGCAACCGGTCATATTTTTGTGTTTGCTTCGTTCCATGCATTCATATAAAATATCAAATCAGGCAATTTCCCCCCCACCTCTGTGAACTTGAATTCTTCTTGTTTTGACTGAACTCAATACAATAAAACCAAATTCAAAGGTCACAACAAAATAACCAATCAGCTTTTGACATGTCGCTTGCCACCTTTCAACAAAGGTTGTCCTGTTATCCTGTTTATAAATCCTGTTTCAATGTGGGTCAACCGAATTCTCTTCCTCTCTCCATAGGATCACCCCCGTTTACAATGGTGACGGTAAACCAGTTCAGATGTAAACAAAAAAGTCAGCATTTTAAATGCTTATTTTGAAAACATACATTCTATTCCATTACTTGCAATAAAATAATCCTAAATTCCATCTGAATTTTATCTATGTAGAATTATCAATATTAAAATCATGAAAACTGGTCGACCAGAAGAGATTGTTCTAATTCCCCCTTTCAAGCTCAGGGGAGATAAATCTTTTCATTTAGGGGAAATAACTCCTATCCGTCAATAATCTCCAGAGTCATATGCACCTTGGTGTCGCTTATAACGGAACCAGAATTAGCGGAGCTGAGAAGAAAAATCGCCGATTAAAACTTAATCGCTTCCTTGAATAAGTTAAATTCATCTGTCTGGTAGTGCTTAAACAAAACAAAAAAAGGCCGCTGAGCAGGTTTATATGTCAGATATCACTGGAGCAACAAATACTCCTTCGCTAGAAGAAATACACAAAAGACACAAAGAGGAATAAGAGAGGCAGGTATTAAATGATACGAAATATTCCGAATAATAGAAAGCAGAATGACTCCAGAGTTCATTTGGAAATTCGCAAGAGGTTATTGGGTAGAAAGATAGAAACCTGAAGAAGGTTGAAGATTAAAGCGGCCGAAATGCTCGGCGTCCAGCAACCAATGTTTTCACAAGAATATTATGAATGATCAAATGGATGATGATAAATTTTCGATACAGCTGTTCTTCATTCGGCATTAGATCAGAAAAAGTCATTGCAATTAATATATGTGTTAATCTGCAAGAAGTAAAAATTTGGTTATTTCCAAGCGTGTACTTTTATTTGATATTCTTCCAATATTCCCCACATTATTTGCTTTATTTCTAATGCTTTGCCTTTACACTCCTGCCCTCGTCTCTCTCTCTCTCTCTCTCTCTCTCTCTCTCTATATATATATATATATATATATATATATATATATATATATATGCATACATACATATATATATATGGAGAAAAATATTTGGCAAAAACAACAAACAAAAATCCTTAAATGCAATTATGTTGTTTTAATATGAATGAAATGTCTACGTCTGACGTTTCGGTTTAATAAACCTTCTTCATTAAAATACAATTAACATAATCATTTCAACATGACAAAGACCATGCTTAAACGGAAAGCTGATCATTTAAAATTTTCAGTTATCTGTTTTGGATAAGTCTTGTTTTTATGTCCATCGTCTTTGTCATGTTGAACTGATTATGTTAATTGTATTTTAATGAATATTGTCCTGAAGAAGGTTTATTAAACCGAAACGTCAGACGTTGACATTTCATTCATATTAAAACAACATAATTGCATTTAAGGATTTTTGTCTGTTTTTTCCAAATATTTTTCTCCATTCTGTCGGATTTATATCCATTTATATTTGCTTATATATATATATATATATATATATATATATATATACATTTTACTCAGTTTTCTCGATCCAAATTGTTTAACCAAACCAGTTTGAATGAAAATATGCTGCCTAAATATGCACAATATTTATGTGCACTATATCTATATATATATATATATATATATATATATATATATATATATATATATATATATATATATATAATTGTGTATTTGGGCAACAATCCATCTTTCATTCAAGTTTCATTAAAGACAACTAGAAAATCAAGCATTATATTTTATTTTCCTTGCGTTCCTATAAATCTTTTCTTTTCTTGATATGCTGGATGATGGCTAATAGAATAGCCGAAAGCATTCGGATATAAAGAACATTTGGATATTATTTACACACTTTATGTCCCGAAAAGAAACATACAATCATTAGAAAAATTGAATAAACTTTGTCGATCTTATGATGGTGGGGGGAACCGGAGTTTCAACGTGATATAGCCATATGGTAGTTATATTAGAACACACCAAACTAAAGATTGGATGAAAGCAAATCGAATTAAGCAGATAAATGAAATGCATGATCCTGAAAAAAAAACTTTCATAATAATATCATTAATTAGCAGAAAACGATGAAGAATAGAAAAAAGAATGGAAGGAGGAGGAAGAAGAAGAAATCGTATATCACTGTTTACTGTAAAATTGAAGTTA
>OZ010613.1:64702772-64845272 GCA_963932145.1 Acanthosepion lycidas | reverse complement strand
TATGTCTTTGTGTGTGTGTGTTTGTGTTATGAGGGGTGTAAATGGAAAGAATGTATTTAAATTCCATTACCGCCCATCAGAGCCCAAACTACTACCAGTTACGATGAACTGATGTCTCCTGTGGGAGGGCTACGTTCCTTGATAATCTATTGGGTCTTAAACTCACTCCTGATCTCGAATGGACGTCTTTCATATAATCCATCGCCAAAGTTTCGGGGAAAATGGCCGGATCCCTGTACTGTTCTAATGTTAGTTAGAAATTAAAAATTTTAAAAAAAATCCTTGATAATGGCTAATAGAATAGCCGAAAGCGTTCCATATATAAAAAAATCCGACAGTTTTCTCACGCTTTATACCCAGAAAAGAAAACTGAAGAAAAATTGAGAAAAAAACAACTTCATCGCAATAATTTATGAGTCGACTTTAATGAAACTTGTATAAAGAGGGGTTACTGCCGAAATATGCAATAACTCCGGATTTTCGCAGATGAACCCTTTTTGTAATTGTTCTGTTCACTTGTCAGGTGGTTTCAGTAACTGGCTGCTGTTTTTCTCAATTTTCGTTATTTTTATACTAAGTTTGATTTTAATTTATGCGCTTGTTAAGGAGGTCTTATTATTGGTGTTAGGATGGGTTTTTTCTATTTGTGTTTGTGTGTGCGTATGTGTTTGACTGCTCGTGTATTTGTGTGCACATGTTCATGTGTGTATGTGTTAAATTCTTTCTTTCTTTCCAATTCTTTTTTTCTTCCTCTTAATTCTTTCTCATCTTCTTCATGTCTTTTTCACTATAGCAATATTCTTTCGTTAAAATTATACCAGTTTTTCTTTCTTTCTTTCTCATCTTCTTCACGCATCCTGTTCACTATTACAGCGTCTTTCTTTCTTGAAAATTCTTTTTTCTTTCCTCACTATTTTCCCCTATTCTTCATCCATCTTTTTTCATTATCGCGATTTTCTTTCTTTAAAATCCATCCGGCTTTTCCTTCTTTCTTTCTTTCTTTCTTTCTTTCTTTCTTTCTTTCTTTCTTCCTTCCTGTCCTTCATTTCTTTCCAATTCTTTCTTTTCATCATTCTTTCTTTCTTTCTCGTCTTTTTCATCCATCTTTTTCACTATCGCAACATTCTTTCGTTAAAATTATATCGTTCTTCCTTTCTATCTTTCTTTCTTTCTTTCTTTCTAAATCCGTCAGTCTTTGTTTTGCTTTCTTCCTTCCTTTCTTTCTTTCTTTCTTTCTTTCTTCCTTTCTAAATCCGTCAGTCTTTGTTTTTCTTTCTTCCTTTTTTTCCAATTTTTTCTTTCTTTCTTTCTTTCTTTCTTTCTTTCTAAATCGGTCAGTCTTTGTTTTTCTTTCTTCTTTTCTTTCTTTCCAATTCTTTTTTCTTTCTCGTCTTTTTCATCCATCTTTTCCACTATCGCGATTTTCTTTCTTTAAAATTATATCTTTCTTCCTTTCTTTTTCTTTCTTTCTTTTTTCTTTCTTTCTTTCTAAATCCGTCCGTCTTTGTCTTTCTTTCTTTCTTCCTTTCTTTCTTCTCAATTCTTTCTTTTTACTTCATGCATTATCTTCTTTATCACAACTGATTCCTCTTACTTTAATCACCCCATATCTCTCTCTCTCACTCTCTCTCTCTCTCTCTCTCTCTCATTGCATATCAATTTCTAAAACATTCTTCTTCAAATATCAATACCCGTTCCAATCCTTATTGAATGAATTCTAAAATGTCTCTACGATTTTCGCAAACCTCATCATTTGACCCATATCTCCTGCTGGAATGGCATTTGGCAAAAATGAACGGAGGAAACATTTCTTGTCTCCAGAATTCCGGTAATTCAATAAAGGAAAGTAAAATACGAACGAAACGCAATGGTAGACAATCCTCGAAAAAGCTGCTTTAACTGATATCAAATAATTATCGGAGCGGCAGTCAATTTCTTTGTAAAAACCACAGTAGTCGTCGTTGTAGTGGTGGTAATAGATGCAGTGGGCTATTCTATTCAAAACGATGTTGTTTTCCGTTAATAGCAATAAAAGTGCACAAAGGACATTTCATCAGAATACTATGCGAAGTTAAAATCTATGCTATTACTAATACAACAGGCCGCCCTGAGTAGCTGCTATATACTTTCTTCACGAGGCAGGATTACTAGATAATGACGTGAACACACAATATTGGCCTCATACGGAAAGAACAGAGAATACGAACGAAGATATGACGGGATCGATACTCGTTTGTGTAATCAATTCTTGCTCCTAATGTTGTGATGTCCTCCCTGTAAAAAGTCTATGTTAGACTCTTCCGCCTACTATACGATTAGTAGGAGAGAAGGCCTTGTGGGAACAGTGGAATAGATTGTTCATTACTGTCGAACACGGACGAGGCTTTGCCAAAGGGAAAAGTTTCGCCCGGGGAGGTAGATAGGCCCTGAATCCGTTTATGCGGGTTCTAAGGTAATATTTTGGCCGAGCCTACGGGCTCAAACCACGGTAAACTTGGCCTTGTGCCATATACATCCCTCATGGAGGGGCCGTTAAATATTAACAGTCGAATAGATTGAACGCTGGGTCAACCGACACACACTCACTGGTCGTGTAATACTCATCTGTTGTACTTACCGTTATTTCTTTAGCCATTTACTTGGTCACAACACCTAAGCATCTACATATATATATATATATATATATATATATATATATATATAATTATTTATTTAAAAATTATAACATAAATTTGTTATAAAATCACTACAAAAATAGCCATTTTGTTTCAACACCTCCGATGTCTTATCAAGTGATGATGTTGAATGTAAAATAAATGATAAAAATAATATACATATATATATATATATATATATATATATATATATATATATATAAAACACAGGATGTCTGCCTGCGTGATACCTCTTCACTCGAGATCCACCCAACCGATTTTGACCAAACCTGGCACATACATTGTTATATTTTTTTAAAATCAATAATCGATAAAGCCGATCAAAAATCGATAAATTCAACTTTTTTTGCTCCGATTTCATTCAAACTCGGTATGTAGCATACGTATATCCAGAATAGCTCAACGATACCTCATTTTTATTTCTACGCCACTGCGTTTAGCGGAAAACCGCGAAAACCGAAAACTCGATTTCAACACAAATTTTAAACCAAAAACTCCCTCAATTTTCAAGCAATCTAATACAAACTTCACTCAATTGTAGCCAACAATAATTTGTTTGTTTAACAGTCATTTAACTTGATAACTGAGTCCACTCATATCGTGAAAGCCCGCGTAAATAGCGAAAAATGGCGATTTTTGCTTTATAAATGTATTTTTTTACATCCCTGGTAGCACACTGGCAAATTGAATTTCAAAAACTAAAAAAAATATTTGTGGTCTGAAGTGGGTCTTCATGTTGCCTGTTTAACACTTTCATGCCCATTGGTAACTTCGATTGAATAAATACAAACTACTTCTGTAGTAACTGCATTAATTCAAAATGTTTTTTTCATGAAGGTACTTTAAAGTAATTGAAGATAGACTCTGTTACATCTAGACATGATGTTGTTTTTGCTCCATTTTGTTTGAACGCTTTTTCTGATCGGCCAGCAGAATATGGCTGCTAGTAGTAAATAAATTTGAGAATACGGCTTGCGTTATGTTTTAACTTTGTCAAGCAGGTCGTTACAACTGGTCAGTGAATTCGATTCTCACCGAGTGTAAAGTCCATGACGCCGGTTCTTGCCTAGGCTAAACGCAAGAAACGCGCCTGCATATACATGCATTGAAGCTTTAATCAACGCCGAAGTGGTTAAGTACCTTACATCCCATGATCTGCTCCCTGACAAGCAATATGGTTTCCACTTTGCTCGATCTACAGCTGATGAATAATTCTATTCTATTCTTTCTTTCTTTCTTTCTTTCTTTACTTCCTCAAAATGTCTCCTCTTTTCTCTCCCTGTATACCGTCTCTCTCATTTCCTTTGTTCTTTTTTATTCTCATATTCTCTACTTTGTTACCATCTCCCATTTTTCTGAATAATTCTATTTTTCTTTCTTTCTTTTCTCTTTCTTTCTTTTTGAAAATGTCTCCTCGTCTTTTTTCTCTCTCTGTATACCTTCTCTCTTATTTCCTTTGTTCTTTTTTTTATTTTTATATTCTCTACTTTTTTCCATCTCACTGTTTCTCTGAATAAATTCTATCGTTTTCAAATACTTCTTTACTACACTCTTTCATTCCCTCTCTATTTATTTCCCTTTCTATTTCTTTCTCACTCATTCTAATCACATGGACAGGAAGAAAAAGAAAAAATATAAAATCAACAAATACTCCCTGACCGGACGTAAACCCCAGGAAATTTTTTAATTAACTAACAGCCATCATCTGACGTTTAATCCGCGCATCCATCTTCGCATCATTTTTTTTTTTTTTCCTATTAATTTTCTTCCTTCTCACACTAGAGAAGAGTTCTGGACCGGATCGGTTGGCGAATTGAATCGTAAGAGAATTGAATCGTAAGATGATATCACGCCCGGAGAAGGATCGCGCGAGATTTGAGGTCAAGACGAGGCTTCCCAAGAACAAGATCAGCTAAGAGGCGATGTTAACCAAATTTAGATTGACATCGACAATTCATATCGGATTTCTTATTGAGAAGGGGAAAAAATAGACGAAATAAAAAATGGCGGTTATTACGTCTGCTTGGCATCATAACCGCGGTTGTGAAATGAAGATTAGAGAAAATTAAATGACTGCACGCATATATTCACTCAAATCCGAGCATTTAAACAAATGTGACAATTACAAGATAACAGCACTAGCGTATAAATACGGCACAAATTATACAAATATATAAACGTTAATCCTACGAAGAGGAACCAATATGAGTCAGAGACGATGCTCATCTGATAAAAAACGTCAAATTTTCCATCCATTGAGCGTCACACTTAACAAGATAAGGTTTCGAAACCACATTATTATCACGGCCGTTTCTCCAACATTTTCATTAATATGGTGTTCGGTTTTGTGTTTAGAAAAAATCATGAAGTAATTGGTTTTATCATTTAAATCTATCGTTAAAAAGGTGGTGGATTACAGGGAATTTTCGGTTCATGACTTCTTTTCAGTGCATCTAGATATTCATTATTACGTCATTATTTTTGCACCAACCTAATAGTTTCGTGTTTCGTTAAAACGACTGACAAGGTAATGAGTTTTAGTTTTTATTTAATTTTTCTTGAGCTCTTATAATTTTTCCTGAACATAATTTTTCCTGAAACATAATGTAGAAATAATCAAAATATTATGTCTTTGCGCTTTCGGCTATTCTTCTAGCTATTATCAAGGATAGTTTAATTTTTAATTTTTTTAATTTGTATCTAGAGTTATAGGAATGTCTTTTGTTTTTTTGTTTTTTTTTTACAAACATGGTCAGCGTATTTTTGTTCGTGCTCTTAGTTGATGTTGAGTGTAGGTTTTTTCATATTAATTAATGATGCTTCCATTAGTTTTAAGCTTTATTTTACATGCGGATGAGGCTATTATATCTGTATTGTCTACGAGTATAGACAAGTTGAAAAAAAATATATTTAAATTTCAGCGCTCCAGCCTCTTCAGTGTTTTTCTGTCAGAAATTATAAGCAATGCTTGCTTGTTATATCTCATCCTGCCATAGTATAAATATATAATTCCATCAACAAAAATGTTACTTTAGTCTGAAGAAGTCTTTCTAGAGGTCGAAACGCGTTACACAGATTTTTTTTTTACTTTATGATTCATTTATCTAACAAAATGATTTTTAGATGCTGATTTTTTATGGCAGTGGAATCTATGATTACATCAGTGTCATCTTTATCACAAATTGGTTTTTGGCGTATTAACTTAAAGCAAGAAATATACATGGCCATGTCATTTAAAAAAAATATTTCATCATTATACGTTATTTATATAGACACAAATATATAAGTAAATGCTCTGTTTATAATAAACAGTATTAACAACCTTTACCGGCCTGAACGTCCGAGAAATTTCCATAGAAAATATGTGTCCTCCGACAGGAATCGAACCTACATCCTACGAGTAACCGTCATATAGCCTGACGTGTTATACCAGTTTAGATACAGAGGAGCGTCGGGTTAGCAAGGTTAAATTACTGCATTTAAACTATAGTTTTTCAAGATTTCCCTTGAATGTTCATATCTGCTCGAAGCGTATCTAAACGTATACAAATTACGTCACACACTACGATATGGACAAAGTCCAACAATTATTTTTTAATATATTTTATTGTTATACGTTACTTATATAGACAGAAATACCCAAGTAAATGCTCTGTTTATAATAAACAGTATTAACAACATTTACCGGTCTGAAATTTGAATTTCGTAGTATGGACAGCTTACTCTATCGACGAACAAATTTACATGACTACAGAAATTGGTAGTCTGTAAATTGGCATTTACTAATAATTCCGGGAAAGTCAATTACTCATGTTTTAGCTCACATAGACTTTGATATTTCGTAATAGCCGAACACCACCCATAGGCATATGTGTAAAAATGCACAAAGATGTAAAATCGTATTTATAGAATCAAAAAGAACGCACGCCTACATTCGACTAAACAAAATTCATGAACATACATGAAAGGCGGCACGCTCTTTCTCGCGCATGCGTCGTGGAGAAATTTTTCTGTCAGTAAAATCTGACTGGTCGATATTCACGCCTTCTGGTGGCAACAGTTGCGCGATCCAAGTGGAGAGAACTCAATATCATATGACATTCTTGCTTCAATGGACCGCTTATGTTACCAATATCAGTCCCTCTGGGCAGGTAAAGAAAAGAATGGGATGGTTGTTACAGTTCCAGAGGTGAGAAGGTGATCATCTCCCGAGGGTAAACGTCTCGAGAGAAACTGAAGAGTAAATTACCTGATTCCCAGAAGAAAAACAGACACAGCTTGGGAAATGAAAAGAAAGAAAAAAAGGAAAACATGATAGACTTGAGGCATTAGTAGTAATAGCTGCAATGATAATTACTACAGTCGAATATTTTCACACGAAAAAAGATGCTGATAAAAGCAAAGATGTCAGAGATGAAAGTAGAAAGCCAATTTAAAGGAAAATACAGAAGAAATAAAAAAGCGAAATTTGATTGGACGAAAATGAGAGTGGTAGAAAGAGAGACTGATTGCTTCCATACACGTGATGACAAGTTTTCTCAAGTCATTATGCTGATACTGTATAATAAGATTAGCTTTCTACGATCTATGACCAAATGGAAGGAAAGAGAGAAAGGTTTTTGCACATTCACATCAATATTTTCCTATCTAGCTAGATGGCTAGCTGCTATATATATATATATATATATATATATATATATATATATATATATATATATATATATATATATATATATATATGCATGTTCATATCTATCTATCTATCAAGCAATCTTAGCCTGTTTAGTTCTATCTATCTGGAAAATTGGAATTTCCGAGTAACTATATAATTTTGAAATTTATTAAAACTTTGTATGTCTATCTACCTCTAACTTTCTCAGTATATATATATATATGTGTGTGTGTGTGTGTGTTCGTGTGGGGTGGTGTGTGCGCTTGTTTCTGAATTTGCTCCTATCTATCTATCTATCTATCTATCTATCTGAATCTTTTCATCATCTCTCATTTTTTCATCTATCTATCTATCAGAATGTTCATTATCTATCTATCTATCTATCTATCTATCTATCTATCTATCTAAGGAAAGTAGAGTACACTGGACGGACACTTTAGCTTGGAAGTCGGGAGGGATCAAGCTTAAGTTTCCGTCGGGTGTTCGTTCTGATGAGTTGAACGTCTCGGTGTTCACGAAATAAAAATTATAAAGAAAATCAATAATTAACCTCTCCGTCTTCTCTTTATCATCTCTCTCTCTCTCTCTCTATCTCTCTCTCTCTCTATATATATATATATATATATACATATATATATATATATATATATATATATTTATGTATAATTTTTCCATAAATATTTTCATGGAAATTGTTTCGATGGGCTTTTCTCTTTGGTACCGCGACTTCTCGAATTTAAGCGTAATACTAGATTGGCTGTTACGTCACATCATTTTAGATTTTAAATTACTGGATATAACTCTATGCTCATGTTTTCTTCTCTCATACCCTCTTTCGGTTTCTTAATTTCTTGTAAAATACAATGGCCAAATAATTTAAATGAAACGTCAATATATATATATATATATATATATATATATATATATATGTTCCTTTTCGTGTGTTCAGCACTTTTAAAAGAAAGGGTATTTGTTAGCTGCTGCTGTTTAATATTAAGCTCTTTGCTATAATATGGAGTCGTTTCGTTGCCGGTAATGCATGTATATTGTATATAATGTGTTAACAATTCCCTTTGTAAAACTGGCGTGCGCTGATGGCCTAGGTGTGAGAAACTCCAACTGTTGTTAACACGGTTGAGTTTCGATCCCCTCTTGAAGCAATCACATGTCTATCCACAAAATGATGAACTTTTCTTTTTTTTTTTTCATCTAACCGAATATGTTGAGAGTCTTTACCTTTGTAAGTCGGTATTTTCAAGTTCATCTTAAGTAAATTTGCGTCCTGGATCTTACATTTCACCATTACAGATTGATTTTCTTATATCACAGTGTGGGTGACCTAATTACAAGAGTGATGGAAAGAAAAAGAAAAATACTCTAATCGAATTCGATTAGGAAAAAAAGTTAAAGAAATCTTTTTAAATTTCTAAAATTCCCTGCATACTTCGTTCGTGCGCATGCGTAGTCCTACCAATATAAAAAATTTATTCAGAGTAAGTCCTAAAGGACGAAAAGAGACACAAATAAAATTTTCCACTTTGTCATATAATTTCTCCAATACTGTTCTGGATATATAAAGATATTCATTGATATCTTACATATATACTAAGATAATCCTAAGGAGTCGGGCAAACCTACATACGTTTCATCTAAACGGATCTTCAGGGTAAAGCCAGTTTATCACTCTACTTAGTGTCTTTTTACTCGTTTTTTTTTGGGGGGGGACTTAAACACTGGACGATTGTTTTCACCTTGTTTTAATATTCTAGGTTCTTTCTTTTTTTATTTTTTTTCCTATTTTTCTTCGGGTACTATTTTTCTACTGCAAGTTGGGCTATCCGAGGGTTTCCAAACGAGTACCATTTTTATATACCTTACACACATATATATGTATATATGTGTGTGTGTTTGTGCGTGTGTGTGTGTGTTTGGTTTGTTTTTTGTAATTCTATACACAGATGCATATATATAAAGCCTTCTCCCCCCCACCCCGGCTATGGGAAAATAGCAGGACACATTCAGACCCAGTAAGCATTCCCTCTGTTTACAGAGGGAAGGTCCACGGGATCTGATATACAAGGGACTGTCATTGGACTCTAGCTTTCTTGAAATTCATTTCCCCCACCTCCATCCGTTATCATTAATATTAATTAAATTTACACCCTTATTCTTTATAAGGCTGGGACGAAACCAGCTGTTCTTTTTTAGCTTTTTAAAAGACCATATACATTTTGCTTATTCCTAGCTATCGTTAAATTTTGTACCATAAAAAATTATATATATATATATATATATATATATATATATATATATATATACTGTGACAATATTTCGCGGCACACCAAAGAGGATCGTGCGGCCCACCAGTGTATCGTGGCTCGGCGGGTTGAGAATCGCTGGTTTATGGTTCTCAAAGAATTCTTCTATAGGTCCACATCTGTTACTTTCACGAAGTTTTCGAAGAAAAAAAAAGGGTAACAAAAAGGATACCTATACGTTGAATCAGAAAGCAAGTGAAATTTCTCGGAAAAGAGGACTTGAAGAATTTTGACATTCACAGGGCATATTGAAGGTGAGACAGAAAAGCAGCGAAAAGCCGACTAAGGAGCTTGTGAAAATGGTTAGCATCACAGGGATTTGGAGATATGGTAAGATTTACCCAGATCTTCAAAAGACAGGAAATTGTGAACAACCACTTTCTGAAGGACTAGGCACATAGAAGCAGAAGAATTCATATTTACGAGAGATGAATGTACACAGAATAAAAATGGCGTCGTCCAACGAGAATATTATTAACATATAATACATTTGAATTTTACGTCGAATTTCATTTTCCCTTACAAATGCATTATACTTTGTCTCACGTCGTGACAGGAATAGTGTGGCTTGGCAAAAGAAGGTTAACTTAGATGAGGCGATGTCACGAACAGCTATAAAAAAGCGATTGCTCTAAGCTAAACGTAATTTGAATATAATAAAGAAAATTATTTAAATCTTATTCTAAGAGCTGTAAAATAAAAAAAAATGGCGTACTTCTATTTTTCCTTTGAGAAAATGGTTAGTAAAATATTATTCTTACTGAAAATTAAATAAAATAATCTACAAAGCAAAGATATCTTATGAATTTACATTGATTATGAATTCATCTTGACGGTGCATTGTGACAACAGAATATTAAGCCTAATTTGTGCCGCTCATTACGCTTTTTTTACTCAAACAATGCGATAACTGGGAAATACTTAATTAAAGTATCATATATTAATTGCCAGCAGCTGAATAAAAGTTTATGCTTACTGCTATATCACGATTAAGCACCGGTCTTCATCAGATCACAGTACTTATGCATACTGGTCAATAACTAGATTGCTGACAGCTCGGGAAATGTGCAAGTGGTGTAATGGCAAACGGCTTGGAATCAGAAATCAGAGGACTGAGTTCGAATTTCAGTTGAATCCATTACATTCACTTACGTGCTAATACCCTTTGGGAAAGGTATGAATCCTCTTCTCCCCACGCAGAAAGAAATGGCAAACGACTACAAGAAAAATCTGCCTCGTCAGTCATGTATCGAAAGATACATGATCGCCTAATCGTGTATTACGTATGGCACATAACTAACTGGCTGACTGAAAGAGATATTACCGTTGGGAAAGGGTATGAATCCCTCTTTCTATGGGTAAATAGCAGGACAGACCGGTTCTATAGACTTGGAGGGCAACAGGTCTACCGCAGAAAGAAATGGCAAATGACCACAAGAAAAATCTGCATCGTCAGTCATGTATCGAAAGATACATGATCGCCTAATCGTGTATTACGCATGGCACATAACTAACTGACTGTTTACATATTAATAGCTAGCGGCTGAATAAAAGTTTAGGCTTTATATTACGATTAAACGCCGGTCGTACATCAGATCACTGTCCTTAAGCAACGTTGAACCTGGTTGTTTTAGACGTGGTTGTGACATAATTTATGTTGGTTACATTCACTTATGTGCAAATACCTTCAGGAATGCTAGGAATCCACCTTTTCTCCAAATTTTGTTTTAATTAGTAAGACTTGTATCAGAAAATTATTATCAAAAGGTCGATAAGCCGTAAAAAATCAATCAATCAATGATAAAAAAAATTTTCTTTATGCGCCTTGTTCTTTCAGGACATAAACAATCATGGCTCTCCACAACTTCCTCTCTCTTTTTGCTCTTAATAAACTGTCTCTTTTTTATATTTCTCCTAAGCTCTGTTCCGTTATCCACTTACTAAAACTTACATTGCGCGTTGTCTTCCTCTAGCCCTCTTGCACTTTATCTGTCCTGTGAGTATCAGATTTTTCAAACCCTCCTTCCTCTTTATGTATCCTAGTAATCTCAACTGTCTCTTCCTGATGTTGAGTATTAGTTTCCTTTTTGTTTCCATTTTCTCCAAAACATCGTTGCTCACATTTTCAGTCCATCGTATCCTCAACATCCTTCCGTAGAACCAGATTTCTGTTGCTTTCACTATCCTCTTCATGTAAATTTTCTTTTCTTTTTGTTTGTAGATTCTTCTTCTTTATGTACGGTAGGACGTAGGTGATCTCCCTTGTAGCTCTTAATAAACTTTGTCTTTTTTATATTTCTTTTAAGCCCAGTTCTGCCATCCATTCACTCAAACTTATTATGTATGTTATGCGATATCTTCCTCTGTTGCTCTTGCCCTCTGCCCTGTGAGTATCAGATTTTCCAAGCCGTCCTTATGTGCCTCAGAAATCTGAACTGTCTCTTTCTGATGTTAAGTAAGTTTCTTTTTTGTTTCCATTTTCTCCAAAACTTCGTCGTTTTTCATATGTTCGGTCCGTGGTATCCTTAGCATCCTTCTGTAGAATCACATTTCTGTTGCTTCAAGTTTCCTCTTCATCTTTGAGGATATTGTCCAGCACTCACCTAAACTGTTCCTGTTAAAAAAAATAACTGTACCTGTTAAAAAAAACATTAAGAGAATCATTAAATTCACCTTAATCGACCTAAAACACACCTTTCTCTACATAAACTGAATTGAATTGAATAAAGCACATTAGGCATTAGAAACACATTTTTGTTGCTTCAAGTATCCTCTTCATCTTTGAGGAGATCATCCATCATTCGATGCTCTACAGAAGGACAGATATCACGTATCAGTTTGGTACTCTTTTCCTTGTTTCTAGCGAAATGTTCTTCCTATTTCTTTGCACTCTGTTTAGCTTTTGGGATGTTTCTTTGGCTATCCCATTACGCCTTCGTATCTCTGTGTAGTCAAACAATAATTATGTTGTTCTCCTTAAAATTAAAGAACACAGAGTTTTCTATCGATCCAAAAGCCATTGCGTTATCAACAGGTGTTAGTTAACCCTTGTGAGACCAAAGAGCGGCCATGGTCGCCATTTGTAATTCTGTCATGGCGCATATGCGAGACAAAGAATTAAAAGCAAACTGTTGGTAATTTGCATGCGCGAGCATGTGACCGGTATAAACGAAGGTGCAGTTTTTTTTTTTATAGCGTAGTTTTTTTTGTTTTTGTTTTTGTTGTTTTTTTTTTTTTTTTTTTTTTTTTTTTTTGTTTGTTTGTTTGTTTGTTTTAATCGGACGGTTTAAACGGCGTATTGGATTGATAGCGGTAGAAAATGTGCTGGGATTTCTTGATGGTGGACGTACGATTCTTGATTGCAAAATTCCTTTCGGCACCCCCTTTCGATTTTACAGTATTTTGATTACATGTTTTTTTGTTGTTTTTTTTTTTGTTGTTTTTGTTTTTTGTTTTTTTTTTTGCTTTGAAATTATTTTATTGTATTTCCAATATTAAACAGATTGTCTTGCTTTGAACCTGATATACTACTTCAAATCAAGTACACCTTTCTAAGTGGATCTTCAGACCATCATAAAACAAATGGGTCACATTTGCACTTAATTTTGACCGGTCTTGGGCAAGTCACAGACTATGAAACCAGTTGTTCTTTAGTATCTGTCTATATTCCTGAGATGAGGTATTATGTACACTATTTACATTACTCAGACTATTGTCCTCATCTTTGTCACCATATTTATTACAACGTCCCGGCCGTTGTACGCTCCGGCCTTTTTCAGGTAGTTGGAATGTCGAACTGAACTCTTTATTTCGCTCACTGGGGTAGACTTTCTTTGGGTGCTGTCACTGGATCTAACCAACGACTTTATTCACTGTGCTATGTGTCCGTGATACACAGATGCTTCTCATGGCACAGTCGATAAAGGCGTTGCTTAGATCCAGTGACAGGGCGCAAAGAGTGTGAGTTCAATACCCGGTTAAGGCAGTGGAGAACTTGGAGAGAGGAATTAACAGGAGATAACTGATAACTAACATCTATTAAGCATGGAATGTGGAACTAGAACAGTCTACCCCAGTAAGCGCAATAAAGGGTTCAGTTTGACATTCCAACACCCGTACAACGGCGGAAACGTTGTAATAAATATGGCGACAAAGATGAGGACAATAGTCAGAATAATGTAAATAGTGCAGTTGTTCTTTCTTTTCATGAGAGCTTTAATTCTAGTGCCACATGTCATTATATTATATATTTTAATACTTCCTTAAGATTTTCATTCTGACTTTTTACATTGGTCACTTGTCCACTTACGTTTTTGCAATAAACGGTTATCGGCAAATCCCAATAGATTCATCTAGTCAGTACCAAATAAATTGGTAGCATTTTTTAATACATAAAATTTAGTTTTTGCATGTTTATTACGGAATGAGATATTGCAAGTAATTTCTCAAACAAAAATTCTCAACCGAAACAAATCTCCTTTTTGATAAAAACTTTGCAATCTCTTTTCACGTGCTTTCACTGATTATTGAAATATCACCACCAGTGTCCATTAGCGTTTTCACAACTATATTATTTATTTTCACATTCAGACATTACTTTTGGTTTTTGTGACTATGTTTCCGTCGCAATGCTGTGTTCCTATGAGAATATTTCTTGGTTTGCTTTTGCAGTGTAACTTTATATCTCTCGTTTTACAACCCTTGTAACATTCTGCATTTCTAAATGGGCAGTCTTTTCCAAGATTTAATTTACCACATCTGAAACAAGGACTTATTATCTTTTTTGTACATTTGTCCTTTGCTTATACCAATGCACATTCATTTTTTTCTGAATTTCTTCAGCATCGTATTCAGACCAAATCTGCCAAGCGTCCATTATTTTTTGTAGTGCAATACTACTGTTTTGTTTAATTTTCATTATTTTTTCGCTCGTATTTCAGCATCTTTTTAAACTGTCAAACGTTGAACGAAAATGAACGCATTGAAAATACCTAGAGTTATTCCTTTATTCTAAACATTTCACATTCTTTGTTTACGTTTCCTGCATACTTAACAAAAACTCTTTTTTGATTAGATTTACACACCTCCAACAAGGGTTGAACAGAGAGCACATCTCACTAAAGTTTTTTTCTCAGAATGTATACCGTGTTTTCAAACACGATGTCACCTGTTTTTTTTTTTTCGGTAATATGTAGTTGCAGTAATTTTTATACTCTAATACTCTATCGGAGCGATTTTCCTCAACAACAATCTCGTTTTTCTCTCATCTTCCAAGCCCGTACATTCCTGGCTGAATATTTGTTCATATCTACGAAAATACGCGAAAAAAAAAAACGTCAGCCTTATTGGGATTGTGTACACATTCTCATATGGTATTTTGGGCGGGGTATGCCCTAAGAGACGCTGATTTTTTTTTTCCTTCAGAATTATATCCAACAGTTCCAGTTTTTATAGTTCTAGCAACTGTAGATTTTGCTGTTTTTGCTGTTACTGTTGTTGTTGAATTTCAACTATCGAAATCAAAATTTGCTCCATATTCGCAAGTATTTTTACTTCTCTACACAACCTGAAAAAATAATTTTTAAAAGAACGTCATTCGAATTTTTGTCGTCACCTTATCGTTGTCCCCGAAGCAACAAGTATTTTTTCACACAGTATGAATTGCCAAAATCCTCGTTATCAGTTCGTAAGAGTTTCGAATGTAAGTAATGCTTCGGATACTGGCCGTGATGCCTTCATTAATTAGTCTGAAGACTGACTCCAAACATCTTCCTTTACCTCTGACCTGGAATTCTTTATTTATAGTAATGGAGATCTTACCAAAGATATTTGTCCGTAAGTAAATGTAACAAACTAGACTGGTGCTCGAACGAATATATACACAACGGGCAAAATGTTTTAGGGGAGCCTAACCCTAACCATATATTTAGTTTAAAAAACCCATTAAAATAAGAAATTCATGTATTTTTTAAAGTAAAAGATAAATTGCACTAACTGTAAAAACACACACACAAACTCCCACACCGACACATGATTGTGACGAGTGGACGATTTAATTTACTCTGATTAACCAATTTACAATCGTCTGATGAGATGCATTGATACGCATCGAAACATGACTGCTATTGTGTAGCGATTTTTATGTTTTCGGTGTAATATCCGAAAATAAATAATATTTCTCTAGTCCGTATTGATCCCACTTTTAAAATTAAATGGTCTAACGTTGGAATTGTATTCTATTCGTTCTCATCTTACATATATATATATATATATATATATATATATATATGATGCTGAATGGTTAACAGAGCGTCGTATCTGATGCATTCCATAAGGGTTACAGGTTCGATCCCTGTCGGAGAGCGCATATTGTCAAAGAAATTTCTCGAACTTTCAAGCCGGTAAATGCAATTAAGTCAGTTTAATTAAATAAATAAAAAATACCTGTCTATATTTCTGAGATGAGGTATTATATACACTATTTACATTATTCGGACTATTTTCCTCATATTTGTCGCCATATTCATCACAACGTTCCGGCCCTTCAGTATCTGTCAGTATTTCTGAGATGAGGTATTATGTACACTATTTACATTATTCGGTCTATTGTCCTCATCTTTGTCGCCATATTCATTACAACGTTTCGGCCGTTGTACGTTCCGGCCTTCTTCAGGTGACAAAGATGAGGGCAATAGTCCGAATAATGTAAATAGCGTAAAAATATTTATGATATATATATATATATATATATATATATATATATATATATAGTTATTAAATAATTCTCGGACTTAATCCATTTCATAATACATATATATATATATATATATATATATATATATATATATATACACTTCACAAGAAGAGCGGATACGCAAATTATAAGTAATACAGATTTCAAAAATTCCAATAAGAAAGAAAATTGAGAAAGAGAGAAATAAAGAAACTATATAAAGAAAGAAAAGAGAGAAATAATATGGAATAATAAAAGAATGAAAAATCGTTCCCAAAAGACAATAAAAAGAACTTGGGTAAAAAAAAAAAAAAAAAAAATTGAAAGCCAAAAATCGAAAATTTCGGAATAACTCCATGACTTGAGTTTAAAATTCAAATTTCTGTTCGCACGATTTTTGCCCGCAGTTAATATTCACATTTGTTGAGAATGTCTTTCATTTCAAAATGAGGAAATTTTTATCGCAGGAAAAGGAATATTCAGAATCATAAATGAGGAAAAAATAGTGAGAGAAAAAATGGGCCAACTCTGAGGATTTAGGAAGGAAATCGAGGCTGGGAAGGAAATACATTTAATAAGAAAGAGAACGATAGGAAACGACAGATGCACGAATGAGCGAAAGGAAAATATATAGATATGAAAAAAAAAAAACAGCATATACACACATATAGATATGAAGAAACAAACATATACATATATAGAGATATGAAGAAACCAACATATACATACATACACATATGAAAAAACCAGCATATACATACCTATATAATATATGTTTGTGTGTGTGTGTGTGTGTGCGCGCGTGCGTGTGCTTGTGTGTGTGTGTGCGCGCGTGCGCGCGTGCGTGTGTTTGTGTGTGTGTGTGTGTGTGTGTGTGCGTACAAGTAGTTGGTGCAAACCATTTGCTAAAATCAGCATTCTAATGTTTCATTATTGAAATGGCGACGAAAATTCAACCGATAATTTTTAAGCTCTGCTCATTCTAAAGTAATTATCTTGTAGACATAGAATACGCACAATATATATATATATGTATATCTATATGTGTATATATATATATATATATATATATATATATATATATAGAGAGAGAGAGAGAGAGAGAGAGAGAAGAGAGAGAGAATACGCACAATATATATATATAATCAAACTCAGAAATAATTATATTGGTCATACCACTACATGCCTATCTAGGCGATTCACCGTACATCTATCTGAACATAGTTCATGCATTTAAACAGAAAAAGAAACCTGCCAAATTCCATCTGCAACGTACTAGTTGAACATAGAAAAATAATAGCCTAATCCACATTTTAAAGCGCTAATAATAAAAAGGAGAAAGCCAACATCCCATAACATCAATTATGATCATGGGTAGAAGATGCTGACAGTGTTTGGAAAATAAAACATTCCAATAACTTCGAATGCTTACATATGAAAACCTACGCATTATTTTATGACTAAAAGTGTAGCCGAAATCGCTCGAAGATGCACAATAGATAAAAGTTTAATCGCAGTGCTTTGTCAGACGACTTTAACAAAACTTGTACAAAAGGTTTGCTGCCCACCTACAAAATTATTATTATTATTATTATATATATGAGTGTGTGTGTGTGCGCGTGTGTGTGCGTGTGTGTGTGTGTGTGTGTGTGTAAAGAAAGAGATCAAATAGAACTCCTCTTACGAGACATACAAAATTACCAACACACATTGTTATGCGACTCCCGCTTGAATTTAGGTTTACAAATTTATATACATATAGAATTACTGACGTTTTAATGCACGTGATACATGATTGACCAATGAGAATCAATCCAAATTTCTGATCTGTTTTTTCTCAATCTCTGACAAAGCGAAAATGTTAGGTTGGTAAACGTTTACCTTATCATCCTTTCAGATTCGAATCCATATTTAATATATATATATATATATATATATATATATATATATATATATATATATATATATATAAAAGTAAACATTGAAGTCAACACTTTGATGCGACAGGGTGTTTAATGCTGGACTCAATCTGCATGAAACAGCCTGTCGCATCACTTTTATATATACACACGCTCTATCTCTGATATTGAACACTTTATATATATATGAGCACATTATATATATATATATATATATATATATATATATATATATGTGTGTGTGTGTGTGTGTGTGTGTGTGTGTGAACACTGCAGTCAACACTCAAACGCAATTGTCAGGCCGCCTGACGAACAATTCCTTTAGCATGAAACAGCCTGTCGCCTCTGAGTGTTGACTTCAATGTTCACTTTTATATTTACACACGCTCTATCTCCGACATTGAGAATTTAGCCATAAATATAGCACTCCTTATAACTATATTTCTTCATATATATATATGTATGTATGTGTGTGTGTGTGTGTGTGTGTGTGTGTGTGTGTGTGTGTGTAGGCACCCACGCACATCTATATATCACTAAATTCAAAAATTCACCTGCTCGTTAAGTTGATGCCATAGAAATGCACAGATCTATGTTAATTTTGTTCTGAGTTAATGTGAAGACTGATCAAGGCAAGGCGATAGGAATTAGCCGAATGTCGCAGAACACAGTGGGTGCTAGGTGGATGTAACGTTCCATTTCTGTACATTCGGGGGAAACCTTTCCGACCACTGTGGAGAGGATCTTAATGATTGTAACCATTAAGTAACTCTCGACAATTAACTAGGGTTTAATTTCGAGACACTGGCTACAATCGCATCTACATTCAACGCTGGAAAATAACATACAATATCCTGCAGCTACGTACTGTATTCTTTAGCGTCCAAGTCTCAACCAGGCACCATTGTTAATATCACGTCAGTGAACATAGCATTTTATGGCCTCACTAATTGGACCCTGAAGGCCAAGCAACATGCAGTGTGGTCCAAAGAGAAGTCATAGTCCCAGTTCTTGGGGATTGAGTGTAGTGTTTGGGAGTGGAGCAAACCTCATCACAAAAACAATATTATATATATATATATATATATATATATATATATATATATATATATATATATGTGTGTGTGTGTGTGTGTGTGTGTGTGTGGACATTGATATCAATACAGAGCAATGACTGTCTGCTCCATGCTCGAACGCCATATGTTTGCGTTTTCTCACATATATATATATATATATATATATATATATATATATATATATATATATATACACGGCCCCCCTCTCACACACACACACATATACATATATATATATATATATATATATATATATATATATATATATATATATATATATATATATATATACGCATATTTTTTATGAAAATTTCTCGGACATTTAGGTCGGTAAATGTCGTTAATACTGTTTATTATAAACAGAGCATTTACTTAAATATTTGTATCTATAAAAAGAACGTATAAACATAAAAAATGTCTTAAAATAATTGTCGTACTTTCTCTATTTCATGATATGTGACGTCATTTTTACATTTAGATACACATCGAGCAGATATGAATGTACGCGAGAAAATGATGGAGAATTGTAGTTTAATAACAGTAATATATATATATATATATATATATATATATATATATATATATATATGCGTGCGCGCGTTTACATCCATATATGTAATGTACACACACACATATATATATACACACACACACACACACACATATATATATATATATATATATATATATATATATATATATATATATATATATATATATATATATATAATAAGTACATATATATAATACGTGTCTATATATGATTTCGCAACCATATATGAAGATTATTTCTGTGGTTGTGTGTATATGCATATATCTTTATCATGTTAAACACTCTAGACATGAAATATTGCTGCATGACCGAATGGGTATGAGCCTGCAAGTTTCTTTGAGATGAGTAGACATCTTGTGTTAGAATAGTTGTAAAATTCTAACGTCATCAATATATATGCAAACATCATTGTCTAAGTAATTACATTTACACACGTTTCAATTTTTCAAATCTGTTAATAAAAATAAATAACCCTACTTTTCATTTCAATATATCACAAGTTTTTTTTTTTTCTCAGGTTACGTTTATTTATTCGAGATGATTCCATTGTCAACGCTTAGCAAGGTCATCTGGCGTTGTAAAAGATAATTGCTGTTATCCTTTGTAAGCTCACAACTTAGATAAACATGTCTGCAGGATTATTTTATCAAAGCCAGTTTAAAGTAGAGACATTTTTTTGTTTATTTAAGTCTTTTCCTGTCATATTTATTTCCTTATTTATCAAATTTATAATTGCTTTTTCTATGGAACATGCATATTTATTCAGCTTACACACACACACACATATATATGTATATATTAGTAAATATATATATACATATATAATATGCAACGACAATACCACGACACAGAGTCTCATGCAGTTACTGCAATCTACTACCATACAAATACACACACACACATATATGTTTGTGTATTTAGCTAGCAAATTCTCTTTTAGGCATGTCTGATTGAATAAATTATAAATTGTCTGCTTTCGTATTCACGAATATCTTTTCGTATATTGCAAGGAAATGTGGCAAGAAATGCCTTGCAATAGTGTAAATCACTTTTATTTCCCAAGTTGCACCAAACTTGATGATCTCCGAAAGAGATGAAAATTACGTGGGAAAGAAAAGTGATTTTCACTGTTACATTGCTTTTCTTGCCTCATTTGATTCTAATATACGGAAAAATATTCGTGAATATGAAAGGATTATGATAATAAGAAGCATATATATATATATATATATATATATATATATATATATATATATATATTCAAATAAGTTTGGTTAAATAGTTTAGACATATCGTGTTGATATTGAAAGTTTCACAACGAAAAATAATGGGCATCATATATCTAAATTAATTAATTAAACATGTATGAGTGAAAATATGCTGCGTAAATATACACAATATATATATATATATATATATATATATATATATATATATATATATATATGCATCTTGTCTTATGACAGTGAATGTTGCAAAATCTCCTCACGGATGACGCATAAATTTACAGGCAAAGTGAGAAAAACTGCAAAGAGACACACATGAAAACGTGCTAAGAACTTTGTTTATCACCGAATCGGAAAGGAAAATAAAATATTTCCTAGATTGTTTGGTAGAAGAAAGTGAGAAAAAAGAAGTAGTAGCCATCAAATCTACAAGAAGACAGAATATATGGCCATCGGCAAGAGAAAAATCCCAGAATGCAAGTTACAAATTGGAGATGTCAACATCAAATAGGTGCGGAAGTTTAAATATTTGGGAAGCATTTTAATAGCGGCTAGAAAATGTAACACATTGATACGAACATGCATTGGACTAGCAAAAAACGCATTCTAAAAGCTGAGAAAGAGGATGAAAAACAGAAAAAAAAACATCGTTAGAAATAAAGAAAAGGGTGCTGGATTGCTCTGTGATATCCATCCTGTTTTATGGCAGTGAATATTGGACAATCTGTTAACGGATGACGAATAAACTTACAGGAAACAGAAATGTCGTTCTACAGAAGGATATTGAACATTTTATGGACAAAGCAAGCAAGCAATGAGGAAATTTAAAAAAAATGATATCAAAATGAAAGACATGCTCAGAATAAGACGTCTGAAATTCATTGGGCTAATAAGGGAGAAAGACTTGGAAAACTTCAGAAATGATAAGAAGAAAAACTATTCTCAACCGACACGTTTCGTCCTCTAAGGGACATAAGGCAAATGTAGGATTTATTTCTATACAAAATCAAGTAAGCCGTTGGTTTATCAAGGCTTTTAAATTTGAGAACTTTCATGAATATTTATCAGGTGTTTGAAAGGTCAGCCAAAACAGGTAGAGGACATAAAGTTTAATGAACGGTTTTTCTTCTTGACTTTTATTCCTTTACAGATACACAATATTCAAAATACACAATATTCGAAAATAAATTAAACCCACATACACATATCTATCTATCTATTTTATTCTATTTTGCATTCAACAGCATCACTTGACAAGACATCAAAAGTGTTGAAACAAAATGGCTATTTTTGTAGTGATGTTATAACATGATTATGTAATAATTTTAAATAAATATTATTCGCTCTACTTTGTATTGAGCACTTGTAAAAAAATAGCGGTTTTGATTATCGGAATTTTATTCCATCTATACCAAACCTGTATTCGTGTATATATATATTAAGTAAGTAAGATTAATTTGATTAAGGCCTTAATTCACAGGGCACTTAAGTTATGTTCTGACGGTCTTCTCTGCGGTGAAATTGACTTTGTTAGACACTATCAAAAAACGAATATCCGTTGGATGTTTTAGACTCCGTTATTCAAGACGTCATCAGTAAGTTCCATATGGTGAAGCCGCAATTAGCTGATAAATGCCCAGTTTATTTGCGTCTTCCCTATATTGGTACATAGGGTGAGACTTTATCGAAACGTATTTCACGTTTAATCAATAGTTGTTATTTTTCGTCGAATGTTAGGGTAATATTTGTTACCCGTCCTGCTTTCTCTTCCATTCGTTAGGAGGTCCTCCCTCCCCATCATGTTAATTCAGTGACTTACCAATACAAGTGTAGTTGTGGACACGACTACATAGGGAGGACGCCCCAGCGTTTGGATTTGAGAATAAAACAGCATTTACCCTCCAGGAGTTTGAATCCGCATTCCAGGAATAGCCAACTGATCAACAATTCTGGTTCTGGTTCTGCTATTGCTGAACATTTAATAAATAGGAGGAAATGTGTGGAAAATTTTAGTAGTAACCGATTTATAATTTTATCTAGGTCCCACTCCACATTTCACCTCAAGGTCAAGGTCCTAGAGTCCTTGTATATCAGATCTCGTGAGCCTTCCCTTTGTAAACAGAGGGAATGCTTGCTGGGTCGGAATATTATTGGACTCTAGTTTCTTGAAATTCATAATTTTTTTCCCCTTTCGATTACATTCGTTAATTGAAAATTAATTTACACGCTTTTAAATTCCCAGAATAAATAAACTTGATAAGTCCTGGGACGAAACCGGTTGTTTTTATTTTAGCTTTTGCTTTTAAAAAATGCCTTATAAATATTGTCTTTTCCTATCTATTATTAAATTCTGTACCACAAAAAACTTATTTAATATATATATATATATATATATATATATATATATATATATATATATATATATATATATATTAGGTTGGTGCAAAAATAATGACGTAATAATGTCGTTTTAACGTCAAAAAATACATTATTACGTCATTATTACGTCATTATTTTTGCACCAACCTAATATATATATATATATGTGTGTGTGTTGTATATATAAGATGAACAAATACGCAACATATTATCTAATCATCCATATTTCATATGCCTTTGATCTTTTACTATATATATATATATATACATATACACACACACATATATATATATATATATATATATATATATATATATATATATACATATATGATAATAAGATAAAGAAAATATCGAAAATCATCTTCTCATCCATATTCTATATGAATTTCATCTTTAACTATATATATATATATATATGTATACATGTATCTGTGTTTGTATATAGGATAAAGAACAAATAGGAAATATATTGTCTTATTTGATATGCATTTCATCTTTAACGATATATATATGTGTGTGTGTGTGTGTGTGGTGAGTGTGTGTGTGTGTTTGTGCTGAGTGTGTGCGTGTGTGCTGAGTGTGTGTGTGTGTGCGTGCGTGTGTGTGCTGAGTGTGTGTGTGTGTCCTGAGTGTGTGTGCGTGTGTGCGTGTCTGTGTGTGTGCTGAGCGTGTGTATGTGTGCGTGTGTGTGTGTGCGTGTGTGCGTGTGTGCTGAGTGTGTGTGTGGGGGGGGGTATGTGTTGAGTGTGTGTGCGTCCGCTGAGTGATGCCTTATGCTGGAATAACAATGAAATTTATTCATTACTAAAAAAGGGTTCATCATGTTTTATAAACGATATTGCCATGTGTTATATCTCATCGAATATTTAATTATTGGATATGCGTAGTGGGCATGCATTAGAAACAAGAAAATGGCCGCTGAGAGAAAAATTTTGAATGGTTTAAGATTATTTCATTTTTTTTTTTTTACTTTGAAAGCAAACCAATTCTTATGCGTGAAATCTTCAAGAATCTCAAGACATCTAACGCATTTATATTCTTCCATCTTTCTTTTTCAAGTTCCTTTTTCTCTCTCTCCATTTTTTTTTTCTTATTCCTCACTTTCAGCTGATGTTTTGAACCTTACACTGCAGCAAATTCGTACAGCTTCACTTCATCTCCGGCTGTCTTAACTCGTTCAATTCTTTTAAGCTGACATGGAGGTTTTCGAAGTCCATAGAAGGTGACGACACCAGCGAAAATAACATTATTTCCATCCAATATCACAAAGTTATTTTGCCCCAAAGCATTGAAATTCACTTTCTCTATGCTGTTATTTCTCATTTGGGATATATATATATATATATATATATATATATATATATATATATATATATATATATATATATATAAGCGGCAGACTGTTTCGTGCTAAACGCAATCGTCAGGAGACATGATTGCGTTAACCATGAAACAGTCTGTCGCCTCCGAGTGTTTGGCTTCAATGTTCACTTTTATATTTACATACGCACTATCTCTGATATTAATCTCTTTATCCCATAAATATAGCACACCTTAAAACTATTTTTCATTTCATATATATATATATATATATATATATATATATATATATATATATATATATATATATATATGTATGTATATATATAATGGGGTCTCCCCGTCAGTTTCGACGTATGAGGATCTGACAGCTTATTGATTCAGTTATGAAAGTTTGTACGATAATCTTACACAATATTCGAAAATAATATATATATATATATATATATATATATATATGTGTGTGTGTGTGTGTGTGTGTGTGTGTGTGTGTACCGTTTGTAACAGCAAAATTGTCCACATCGTGTAACAGCATGGGATAATTGTCAATCCTACAAAATGCTTAATATCTATAATAATAATAACAATAATAACAATAATAATAATAATAATAATAATAATAATAATAATAATAAAAACACTAAAGTAATGGAGTTTTTTTCCAGGATTTCAGATATGATGTTTAGCCATTTTTACTCCATTTCTCCTAAGAACCACTGAAAAAGCCTTTGTGTTCTTCAAGTAGAAAGAGAACAGGTTAAAAATAATTTTGTGTTAGACTCTCTACGTCTTCCTAACTGAGCAATCGTGAGAGGAAAACGATCAGCTAGACTGGTTCTCACTTACAGCTGAAGATCTCAGTCTCCCCGATTATTTACCAAAATGTTAGTGATTTTCCAAGTGTAGCTTAGATGTGGCACAAGGCCGAAAGTAGGGGGCATCCAGTGAGGATGAAACTATAGAATTGTAATTGTTCTAGCGCAATAAGCTTGTTAACCATTACACCACGCCGAGATGCCCCACCCATAGCTATATCTATAAACAGTCATCTACAATATTGAATTTGGAATTCTCTTCGTCCTTCTCTTCGACCGGTTGCAACCAAAAACTTTCGGACACAGTCTATAATATTATTTACCTATAGCTTGGGGAGGGAGAGATTAATTCATACCGTTTCCAAGAATATTTGCAGGTAATTCAAAGAATTAAACAGCAAAAAGTTGATGAAGAAAGAGTTTTTGGAGAATTTGGCACTCTCAGGGTATACTGAAAGCAAAAGGGACCGAGTGAAACATTGAGTAATTTACCTAAAATATTTAATAAAACAAAGAATGGGCTAAGAGCTGAAAATGATGGGTAGTTGTGGAGGCCATGATCACCCATTTTTAAGGGACAGAGCACATAAAATAATTAATGTTAAAAAAATGGCTAAAACTCTACAAAGGGATTTTGGGTTAGTGATAAAATACTTCGGCAGTGTCAAAGAAAAGCCGAGGGTCAAATACAGGCAGCGCTTAAATAAAACCGTGATCATTCGTTTTATTTGTTCCTCTCTGGTCAGATTTTGCTGTGTTAATTATTATTGTAATTATTCTAACGAAAACAAGACATTATTTCTTTGATAAATCAAGCCTATGATATCACGTTATATAAAGAGATAAATGTATTTATCTTCGTTTTCTTCTTCTCTTTACAGAAACATGTTCCCTGATAACATTATTACCTCTTGTTTCGATTCGGTAAGTAAAATTTCTTCGAGAAAGTTTTTTTTTATTTTTTAATTTAGATCAGAGCGAATAGTTTCCTTAAACGTTCCATATAATTTCGATATTGACAGATACTGAAAAAATATGATTTAATTTTCTTGTCAAGAAATTCAAAGAGTGAAATGGGATTTTCCCGTCAGTATCCAGTCAAAATTATCTTGGAATTATTGTAGTAACACGGATAATGCCAACTTGATATTTTGTTATGGTTTAAATTCCAAATATCCTTTTGGGCATAGTTTTCCCTCGAATAGTAAATATTTTGGTAGAATGTTTTCAATGAGTTGTCTATTTTAAATACGTGTATCCAGCAGTTTTCCGCATGTATGTACGACATTGTTCATGCACATACATACACATACATATACCATACGCATACTCATATCAAATAATTTACAAATATATATAAATATATATATATATATATATATATATGCATGTCAGTGAGCATGCGTGTGTTTGTGTGTGTGTTTGCGTGTCTCATTGAATATTTTTTCAACTTATTCTTAATTTGATCTTTTCATATTCAAAGACAAGCTTTTGGTGTCATTATTGCAGGAAGAGAGAAAATTATTGTGTTGATACATATTATTTATTCCAGTAATTTCGGCATTAATACAATATCATCATCAAGGTGTTTTTTTTTTCAAGACAAATATAGTAGTGTTCCTCATATGATTATATATATATATATATATATATATATATATATATATATATATATATAGGATGTTCCACTGTCTGTAGCATTTCGTATGCAGCTGTGCTGGTCAAACTCTCTGCCTCCAGGTAGAGAGGATCTCCAGACAAGGCTATGTCGAAGGGCAAAATCTTGTCTCGGGAAGCAGCTACCCGACACCGTTTTATACGGGGTCTACATGGAATTTTGGGTCGAATCTACGGGCTCGGATACCCCACATTAAATTCGGCCTCGTGCCACATCTGACTGCGTAGGATGGTTGGTAAGATATCCTGCAGCTGGAGATTCATTGTGGAATTCACTTCACCTACTTCTAGCAGTTGACTACTTCTTCAACACGCCGCTGGCGAATCTTATATGTGGTGTTCTTGTTCTAAGTATTATCGTGCGTTACCAACCTTCGTGTGATTATTCTTTTCAGTAACCTTCCCTATATTACAACAATTGTCAGCAAGAAGAACAGTCCAAAATGTGATCTATGAACTGGAAGCAATTACGAAAATGTAAAGGCTCATTGGGATAGTATTAGGTTGGTGCAAAAATAATGACGTAATAATGTTGTTTTTTGACGTTTTACGTCACAAAACGACATTATTACGTCATTATTTTTACACCAACCTAATAAAAGATACCTCCCAAAATCTAAGCAATGTATTAAGAAATATGAAATATATTTTTACAGATAAAGAAATACCACTGGAGTGTTATGTTATATCCGTCATCTCATATGGCAGTGAATGATGGACAGTTCCAGTTCAAATGAAAATAAGACTCGATTTTACAGAGATGTGGTTCTTCATAAGGATTCTGTGAATTTAATGAACCAAACATGTGATTAACGACGCTGTTTCAAGAAAAATGGAATAAAAATGATTGATATACTTAGAAGAAAAAAAAGAAGCAGACAAAATTTCGAAAGCACATAATGAGGAAAGAGAGCTTGGAGAATTTGACACTCATAGGACATATACAAGGCAAGAGAGACAAAGTGAAACAGAGTAGCCGACACAATGTATATGTTTACATTGTGGACAGAACAGGACAGGAAGGGATCGTGAAAAGATAAACATTACTCAGAGCTACAAAGGATAGGAAGCTGTGAAGAGCCATGAACAGCCTGAAATGGGAGTGATAGTGAAAATACAAATTTACTAAGCGCTACAAAGGATAGGATGTTATGGAGAGCCATGATCAACGTTGATAATGGTCTTGTGTAAATGGATGGCAGAACAGGGAATGGAGGTATAGTAAAAAGACAAACCTTACAATAGGAAGTTGTGGAGAGCCATGTTCAACCTATATAACGGTGTTGTGGAAATGAATGAATAGAATAAAAATGACTGATATACTTAGAAAAAAAGAAGCAGATAAAATTTCTGAAGTGCATAATGAAGAAAGAAAGCTTGGAAAATTTGACACTCACAGGATATATAGAAAGCAAGATAGGCAAAGTGAAATCAGTGTAGCCGACATAATGCACTTGTTTAAATGGTGGGTATTACAGGGGCTGGAAGAGATAGGGAAGGGACAAATATAGCTTAGATCTACAAAGAATAGGATGTTGTGGAGAGCCATGATCAGCCTACATAACGGTTTTCTGCAAATGGATAGCAGAACTGCGAATGGGAGGGATAATGAAAAGACAAACCTTACTAAGAGCTACAATAGGAAGTTGTGGAGAGCCATGCGAGTCGGCCCATAGATGAAGAAGTACAATGAGAACAAATAAACTTTTATTGAATATTAATTTTTGCCTGGTTTGATAGTTTAAAAAAATCAGGAAAACGGGTGTGAAACATCTTAGCAGCCAAGATGAGTTTAAGAATCCCTGTCCAACACAAGTTCTCTAAAGGTTTGGTTTGGTTTGTTTTACGGCATATCAAAACCTCAATGGGTCATTTAATGCCGACAACTTTTTTTTTTTCCCTGGTAATATTTTTGTTTTGTCAAAAATCTATTTCTGTTAATATTTTTTCCTCAAAAATGTATAGCTGGTAATATTATTTTTTCCAAAAACGTATTGCTGGTAATATTTTTTTTCTTCAAAAATTAATTTCTGCTCATAATTTTTTACAATGTTTTTTCTGGTATTAAAACCTACTTTTACACTTTTATAATGTTTTTTATCTCAGTTTCGGAGTTAACTATTTGCCCATAGCTGGGACCCTAACAGGTGCTACCACCCCGGGTCAGGGTGGACCTGGGAACACCAGCAATTAAGAGGTGGTTCCACGCTCAAATCCTTCTGATATGTTGGGCGTAGTTTATAGTCTTACCCTGGACTCGGATGTAGTTTATCGTCATACCCAGGACACGGTTCTCAAAAGTGTTCTCCAAAGCCAATAATAGTTTACAATATTAGTGTCCGTGATAAACATAAGTTTATCTAACTTAAAAACAAACAAATGCTTTGAGTTTAAAGTGAATATGCTGTATTTCTATTTAAAGTGGGAACCACCTGCCGTTAAAATCATGGATTCAAATTCTAGTTTTATTCCTGGGCAGAGAGAAATACACACTTTCTTGCACACGAGACAGAATACAGATATGGTTAGCCCTTCATAGATTCTTCAGTGCCTCAAACGCGAACTGCTCGTTCCGATAATCGAAACCCACGCTGAGAAATTTCCAGAAACAATGAGTTTGCCAGATGAGAGCCGACACACTCTGGTAGATGCTGAAACTCTTGTTAAATTCAATTGCAAGCGAGGATAAAAAAAATTACTTGCGAAAAGAAAAGAAATCGGAATAAAAGAAGAAAATAAAAGAGAAAAGAAATCCAATCGTTTTTATAAAATGAACAGAGGCAAAAATCGAAGCGTAAATAAATAACACGAAAAGAACGAATTTCTTTTCCAAGGCCGAAACACGTTATTGATAATAGAGTAATCGATTATTAATCAGTCGAGCGAAGGAATGTTTCTTTTCTGTCACAATTGATTGATTTTTATGCTTTTGAAAATTTTTTTTATTTCAATGAATATTTTCTCTTCAACAAAATTAATATATATATATATATATATATATATATATATATATATATATATATATATATATCGGACACCAGTTGAGTCTGATATATGTATCTTAATCAGTTAATATCTATCTATATATCTATCTAACTGTCTGTCTCTCTGTCCGTCTATCTATCTCAGTCTGATATATCTATATGATGTAGTTCATTATCTATCTATCTATCTATCTATCTATCTATCTTTACATATCTACTGAAACTTTTTACTCTCTATATGACTTCTATTTATCACCCCTCCCACTTCTCTATTCTTATTTCTCTTTGCAAACTGCTTTTTTTTCTCGTCCGTTTTCTGCTCTCCGCCTAAGACAACTGCATTTTACCCCTCCTCCTTCTGTAATCGAAGGTCAATTCGCATTATTTGAATGCTAATTGAAAATTAATCTATTATACCTCGCCACTAAAATGCTGGCGCAGCATACTCTTCTTAGCCTTAATTTTCTGCATATTATTCTCCAAAATCATTATTTGTATTTGTTTTTATGTTTTTCTCACCCGATTTTATTTTGTCTTCGTTTTTATCTTTTTGGGGAATTTTCTTTTTACATTCCTTTATTTAAAACTTCATTCTTTTGTTAATTTCTTTTCCAGGATTCTTTACTTGTGTTCGTTTATCTTTTTCGTTTCTTTCTTTCTTTCTTTCTTTCTTTTTTTTCTTTCTATCTATCTATCTATCTATCTATCTCAATCTGTTCTTTATCTATCTATCTATCTATCTATCTATCTATCTATCTATCTATCTATCTCAATCTCTTCTTTATCTATCTATCTATCTATCTATCTATCTATCTATCTATCTCAATCTCTTCTTTATCTATCTATCTATCTATCTATCTATCTATCTCAATCTGTTCTTTATCTAGCTATCTAGCTAGATAGATAGCTATCTTTTTAAATTATCCACGGGAGTCTTTCTTTCATTTTTCAATATAATTTCTTTCTTTCTTTCTTTCTTTCTTATTGTCTACATGTTTGTATCTTTCTTCTTTCTTCTTATGTAAATTCCGTTCATTTTTCTTTCTTTCCTGTACTTGCATTTTTCGTTTTTAGCGATTTTCCTTCCTTTCTTTCTTTCTTTTTCTACATATTTTGTTGTCTTTCTTTTTCTTTATTTCTTTTATCTCTATCAACAAGTCTCGTGCCTTACCTTTTCAATATCTTTTCTTCTTTCTTTTTTTTTCTTTCTTTTTTCTTTCTTTTTTCTTTCTTTTTTCCCTTTTTCTACATATTTTGTTGCCTTTCCCTATTTTATCTTTCTTTCTTTTTCGGTATATTTTGTTTTCTTTCATCTTTCTTTCTTTCCAAGGCCACTTTCTTTTTATATTCAATATCATTTCTTTCTTTATTTTGTTGTCTGTCTTTCTTTCTTTCTTTCTTTCTTTCTTTCTTTCTTTTGTGTTGTTTTCCTTTCATTTACTAAGTATTCTTTCAATTTCCCCTTCTCCATTTTCTCCCTTGTTTTCTTTATTAAATTACAATTGCCTTTCTATTTCTATTTTTCTGTCCTTTTTTATTTTATTTCTGCCGTCTGCTGATAATTCCTTCTTTTCATTCTTTCTATTCTGTTCTGTTCGTTTGATTTTCCTTTATTCCTTTGTTCTCACGAAAGCAGGAAGCAGCAACAGGCATCTAAACGCATGCGCACATCCCTGCTGAGTTTTCTCAGTGGGGAAGATAAATCTGTGTGTTGCTATTGACGCCAGTGGGTGAGGTTCGTGCCAGGATTACGAACACAGATTTGTAAAGCAGATTCTATTAGCGAGATTTGGTACAACATGGTCATTGCGCAATTCGTCCTTTGGTCCGGACACTAATATATATGTAGGCATTTCTAACTAACGGATAGATAGATAGATAGATAGATAGATAGATAGATAGATAGATAGATAGATAGATAGTTACTAGCAAAGACTCCTCAAGATAGAGAGATAGAGAGAGAGATATATATACTAGCAAAGACTGCTCAAGATAGATAGATAGATAGATAGATAGATAGATAGATAGATAGATACATACATACATACATACTAGCAAAGACTCCTCAAGATAGAGAGATAGAGAGAGAGAGATACTAGCAAAGACTGCTCAAGATAGATAGATAGATAGATAGATAGATAGATAGATAGATAGATAGATAGATAGATAGATAGTTAGATAGATAGATAGATTGACACGGCTAGAGATAGGTAGTTTCAATTTTTGGGTTATATTGTTGCATATATCTTTAACTGTACATATGATTGGTGTCTCCAACAAGATTCAAACGTGCAATCCTAAATAATTTTGGAATAGTATCCTGAAATTAAGGATTTCATTGGCACCAGTAGACTTTCCTTATTTAGAAGATGCGCGCTAAATAATCTTCCTAGCATCCATTTAACTTCGTTTCTCTTTCTAAGAATTGTTTAGTAAATAACTTGAAATTGAAAACGAATGTTTGAAACTAAAAAGAATAAGCGGACATCTTATCTGAATCTGTCTTATATATCTATAAGTCTACCATTCGTCCGTGCTTAGAATATTGCTGCCACATATGGTCTCTTGTTCCCAGCATATATCTAGAGATCCTTGATAAAATCCTAAGATGAATCAGCAATATTATTGGTCCTGGCCTGGCGACTCGGCTTCAGTCATTTTCCCATTGCCATAAAGTTGCTTCCCTGTCCTTTTTCTATAAATACTTTCATAAGCTCTTCTCTGTGGTACCTAGACTTTATGAATTTAATCGCAGTACTAGAATGGTAACGAGGTCTCATCAATTTACAGAAGATTTGGTTAGATGTAACCGGAAGCACTTTTTTCTCACCTAGATTTGGTTAGATGTAATCGGACGTTTCTTTTCTCTCACCTAGATTTGGTTAGATGTAACCGAAAGTTTCTTTTCTCTCACCTAGATTTGGTTAGATGTAACCGAAAGTTTCTTTTCTCTCACCTAGATTTGGTTAGATGTAACCAGAAGTTTCTTTTCTCTCACCTAGATTTGGTTAGATGTAACCGAAAGTTTCTTTTCTCTCACCTAGATTTGGTTAGATGTAACCAAAAGTTTCTTTTCTCTCACCTCTCGTTTGTGGAATTCTCTTCCAATTGCATGCTTTTTAGCCAACTTTAATCTTCAAAAATTTAAATGTAATATCAATCGCTTCATACTGTCGTCCTTGTTACTCTTTTGATCTCGCTCCTTAGTCATGCTTCTGTTTTCTAATTCTCCCACACCCAGTAATCCGTTGCTTGGGGTGAAATCCTCCATTTAACCGTCGGTTAGATTCTCTATGGTGGTTAAATGAAAGCAGATTTTGTTTTGGAGGCGTTAAAATTTACAAGCCATTTTCTGTCCGAGCTAACCACTGATTGGAGTGCCTTTTCTGTAGTAGCAGCCAGGTTTACTGCCTCGTCTCTGAGCGATTTGCTATTGAGACAGCAGTAAATAATATTGTCATTTGAATAAATACCGAGATGAGAACTGATGACACAAGGAAGATCAGTTACGAAGATAAGAAACGGCGTAGAATCAAGGATAGTGCCTTGGGAGATACCAACGTTCGAGTTGATTATTTAACTCATAGCTGGAGGCGAATATATAGAGTCATACGTTTCCGACGGGTATTTGCGCGTAAGTAAATATAACGAACTCAACGTGAATTGGAACTCGGCTCTCCGATTAACAATTCCGTACCATTATCAATTGCACCATCCGTACATCAAAACTTGCCGCACCTGTTATTCACGAATGGTCACCCATCTAGGTACCGTCCAGGCTTGATGTTGCTTAACTTCAGTGATCGTACAGGAGCCGGTGTTTGAACATAATGTGGACATAAGACTTTACACTATCTATATTTGGACTACGTTATTATTGTAGTTATCATAACGTTTCGGCCGTTGTGCCTGCCGGCTTTCATCAGGGGTAATTGATCTGGATAACCAAGAAGGAATTCCGAAGTGAAACCATTATTCAATCTATGGAGATATACTGTTCTCGTTCTACTGCTCATGTCTAGGGGTATTGTCTGGTTCATAGTAATTGTGAGTTCAATCCCAGGGCCGGGCAGTGTGTACTTGAACCCACTAGTAACAAAGTGAGTAATAACTGAGCAGGACTAAAAATAAGAATTATACAAGATCTCTTTAGTCATTTAAAACAGAACATTCTATCCCATTAGATTAAATAAAGGGTCCAATTCAAGATTCCCTGTAACTTACGCAGATCAATAAACAACTGATGAAGGCCGGAAGACACAACGGCCGAAACGTTGTGATAACAACAAAAAATGACGACAATAGTTCCAGTATGAATAGTGTAAAGTTTTACGACCATATCATGTTGAAACACCGGTTCCCGTACAAACATCAAAGTTAAGCAACGTCGGGCCTGGTCAATACTTAGATGGGGAAGCATTTGGGAATATCGTAAGCTTGTTGTAAGCTTAAATGTACGGGTGGTGTAATTGTTAATGGTCCGGAATTGTTAAAATGTGTCGGGCTAACAAGCCAAGAATCATTAAAAAAGAAAAACTACCTCGAAGACACTTTGAAGAATTCAAAACTCCACGAAGAAGCCGTGAATATGTGCAACAGGAGACAACAACACATTTAATATAAAAACAGAAATGAAAAATTGATAAAAGTAAAACTCACTTGCGCCCCAGACCCCCCCAAAAAAAACGATCAATCGATAAACTTATTTTTTTTTACTGCGTAAAGAATTTTACTTAGTTTATCATTTTTAGTTACTTATCGATTTGGTGGGACATGATTTTTATTTAAATGTTTTCGATACCTTACATTGCTTTTTGCCCTCGATTGTTTTATTCTTATGTTTTGCTTATTATTGGGGTTCTTTTCTGTTTTTAAATGATAGATGTTTACTAATACGGAAGAAAAATGTAACAGGAAAAAATCCGACTGCATATCAGAAATAATAAAACCGCATTCATGCGGTAATTAGCACAAAAGAAGATCGTACCAAACGCATCCAACTAAACTGAATATATCAGGTACTGGTTTAGCGATGTCAGTTTAACAGTAAATCAAAAAGCCTTCATATAAGTATAGATTTACTTGACTCCCGCTCCCACTGAGTCAGGGTGTGACACAAGGTCGTTTTTTAACGTGGGAACCCGAGCGTTTTTACTTAGGCCGCTGGTCTAAATTGGTCTTATCTGGTCATAGCTTTCCCAAGCTGTTCATATCTCGTCTAAGCAATCATATTAAGTTGGTGCAAAAATAATGACGTAATAATGTCGTTTTTTGACGTAACGACATTATTACGTCATTATTTTTGCACCACCCTAATAGCTGGTCTTAGCTAGTCATAGCCTTTCCAAGCCGTCCAAGCCAGTCGTAGCCGTCAGACCACCTGAACCAGGGAAATATCCCCGTGCCAGGGAAGTATCTGCTTTAATTCATATAAGTAAACAAAAAATCTGCCCTAGATTTATTCAGCCGCAAATGAGACTGCACTCTGTGTACAGTGTGATGGTTGTATTTAAAATAGTCAAACAATTAGATTTTTAATGTCACGAACTTCTTTTTCTTCATAATATAACACGTGTTTCATTTCTCCTAAAAACCAGAATTCATTTCTGACAATTCTCGGTTTTCTCGAATATTAATTTAGCAAGGATGATACTTGGGTTGGTTTGGATAGATTGATTTTGCAACATGTCAACACATGTTGGGTTTGGTTAGGTTTGTTGTGTTTAAATGAGTTATTTAATGCCGACAAAGTTTTTAGTGCTGGTAATATTTTATTTTCTCAAAAATATTTTGTTTTCTTCAAAAATGTACTGCTGGTAATATTTTGTTTTCCTCAAAAATGTATTGCTGGTAATACTTTTTTCAAAAACGTATTGTTGGTAATGATTTTTTCAAAAATGTACTCCTGGCATTAGTTTTTTTTCTTCAAAAATTTATTGCAGATAATATTTCTTTTTTTTACAAAATATTCCTGGTATTAAAACCTATTTTTAACCCAGTTTCGGGGTTAACTATTTTCCCATACCTGGGACCCTAACAGGTGCTACCACCCCGGGTCAGAGCAAACCTGGGAACAGCAGCAATTGAGAGGTGGTTTTACGCTCCTCAAAACCTCTTGATCAGAGGCCTTGCTGCTGGACGTAGTTTATCGTCTTACCCACGACGCGGATGTAGTTTATCAACATACCCAGGACGGTCATATGTTGGGTTATTTAACGCATATATATTTGAGTGTACATGCATTTCTTTAGGCTTGGTATATTTATATATTGGTCGTTTATATTTGAGTCATCTATATTTGAATCTATAAACATTCATTTGGTTAGGGAATAGGTAAATACTAGACGTTTATATTTAAGTCTATAAGCATTCATTTGTTTAGGGATAGGTAATTAGTGGACCTTTATGTCTTAGCAGATCGGTAAACAGTGAATGTTTGGATCAAGAATTATTTCTGTGGCTTCTGGGATAGTTAAATATCGGTTGTTTATATTTTGATCGAAAGTATTTATTTGGTTCGATAATAGGTAAAATTGTTCTTTCTTTTAGAGTCTATAAGTATTTAATTGGTTCGAGGTTACGTAAATATAGGCCGTTTCTATTCTATAAGCATTTGCTTGGTTCAACAACGGATTTTCAGGCGGCAATTTGTGAGTATTCCACACACAAAAAGGAAAAAATAAGTTGTTGCTTGCTATATTTCTCCGAATTGATTTGCGATATGTTGCTACCTCTGTATTTTACAAGTTGTTATTATTATTATTATTATTATTATTATTATTATTATTATTATTATTATTATTATATTTTCTTTGATTTCTGGTGTGTACACATTTCTTTCCGGGTCCCGTCCAGAAACCTAAAGTTAGAAATGTCATCATGACATTTTCCACTGACCAATTAAACACACAAACACACACACATTTTTTACATAGATAAAGCCCTTTGTAAGGCGTGGGCTGTACTTGTGAGAACATTTTTTTGTATTTCTTTAAAGCATGGGCTTCCAGCAATCCCTTCAATGAGTCTATTGTATGCTTTGTATCCTGTAGAGTCGGGTCCAAACTATGGTCCTCAGGTCCTATAGGAAAATTGTCATTTAATTGATAGCACTTTTCTTAGTATATGGGGTGTTCCTATTGGGGCGATCTTCTGGGCAACTTGTTTGTTGACGTTACCTGGGACAAGGTTCGTAAAATAGTCCATTCCTTTTCTCACGAGGCCCGGTACTCCGATTACTATTGGTACAGTCTCCAGTCTTCATTCCCCACATCCTGTTAATTATTGATCTCCTTATGGGCGACATTTTTTACCTTTCCACTTCAGGAGTCTTGTCTTTTGATAGTTCATTTAAGATCCTCAAATATGCATTACAATCTGCAGGGACTGCCATGTCAACAAAAAGGCACATTCTGTTCATGTGGTCATTGATCACGATGTCTGGGCGATTATCTTTTAATGTTCTGTCTGTGTGCATTGTATTATTATTATTATTATTATTATTATTATTATTATTATTATTGCGTCCTGGGTAAGACGTTAAACTACATCCCCGTCCTGGGTAAGACGTTAAACTACGTCCAGCAGCAAGGCCTCTGATCAGGAGGTTAAGAGGAGCGTGGAACCACCTCTTAATTGCTGGTGTTCCCAGGAGCACCCTGACCCGGGGTGGTAGCACCTGTTAGGGGCCCAGCTACTGGCAAATCGTTAACTATTACCAGCAATACTTTTTTTGAAAAAAATTATTGCCAGCAATACAATTTTGAAGGAAATATATTACCAGAAACAGATTTTTGACAAAACAAAATATTTCCAGCAATGGAAAATGTTGTCAGCATTAAATAACCCATTGAGATTGATATGCGGGAAAACAAAATAAACCAAACCAATTTCAACCAAAGAATACATACTCTATTCATACGAATCTATCAGCATTAAATAACCCATTGAGGTTGATATGCCGTTAAACAAAATAAACCAAACCAAATCATTATTATTATTATTATTATTATTATTATTATTATTATTATTATTATTATTATTATTATTTCCAAGGGATTCTGTTGAAAAAACATTTCCTTCTGGGACCCAACAAGAGACCTAATGTCAGAAATGACTTCATGATATTTTTCACTGATCATTTTTATAAAACCATGTGAAAAAACAAAAAATCACACACATATTACATAGATAAAGCTCTTCGTGATGTTTGTGCTGTACTTGTGAGTACATTCTTTTATTTCTTTAGAGCATGGGCTTCCAGGAATCTCTTCAGTGAGTCTATCGGAACCTTTTCCAATCGAAGGCTCCATCTTCAATTGAAATTATTGATGTCCCTATGTGCCACATTCTTTTTACATTTTCACTACAGGAGACTTTTTTTTCTTTTTTTTTTTTGAAGATCTTCAAAGACACATTACAATCTGCAGGGACTGTCATGTCAATAAGAAAGCACATTCTGTTTTTGTGGTCTTTGATCACGATGTCTTAGGGTTAGCTTTGATTGTTCTGTCTGCGTGTGTTGTATTATTATTATTATTATTATTATTATTATTATTATTATTATTATTATTATTATTATTATTTCCAAGGGATTCGGTTGTATAAACACTTCCTTCCGGGTCCCAACCAGAGACCTAACGTCAGAAATGGCTTCATGACATTTTACACTGATCATTTTGACTGCCATGTCAATAAGAAGGCACATTCTGTCCTTGTGGTCTTTAATTTCCATTTTGTAACTAGACCTCTTGATGAAAAACCTAATTACATCATCGGCAATGATAAGTTTTCTTTGTACGAGTATTATTATTATTATTATTATTATTAAACACGAAGAACCCCCCAGGGAAATATAATAAATATGTACACCAGAGGAAAAAAAAGTCAATGTTGAAATGGCAATACATTTATGTTATATTATTATAATCCGATATGCGTCCGACCGACAACAAATCTTGGTTGCTTACATGGTAATTAATTAATTCTATAGAAATGATTATGCAGTGAACTCCTTATAAACATGTCTATGGTTAAAGAGACCAAAGCCGGGATGATGGGATGGAAGTGTTTTCTGATAAACCACAACAATGGAGACGTTAGTCATGGTTATCAACGGAAGTGTTGAAAAAGACTATTATCCAGTATTAAACATGTAATAACTGATAACATTAATGACGGCGATATATGTAAAGCGAAGAGAGGAACTGATAACTTTTAGATAAAGAATTGTTGAAAGATTAACTTCCCTGTGCCCTATCTATAAATATTATAAAAAAATCTGCAATGTTATTGATCTTGATCTGGCATAATCGGCTCCAGTTACGTTCCCTGGATATTAGAAATCATATTCAGATTATGCACTCAGATCTTTACAAAGTCTACCTCAGTGCAATTAAAAGCTACAGTATCAAATTCAATGCAGTAGCATTTTGATTTGCTAAACCATGCTAACTGGCTAACTCTGATGTTTTGAACCCCGTTCATCTTTTATCCTTTCCTCGTTCCCTATATACACAGTTTTTTTTTTAATCTCACCTTCACTCTATGTAACCCGCTGCGAACCAGTGGCATTCCCGTATTGCTTGGGGCGAGATGCTTAAAGAAATAGGTTAAAACCAGTTTTCGTCTTTAAGATGTACGCCAGGCATCACATGTTTGAAAGCCCAGATCTTATTTAAGAGGCCGTTTAAAAAAATGACTCGGGGTAAAACCAGTTTACGATTTATATGATCCATTTATTTCAAACTATTTTTAAGGATTTATCTGAGAAAATGGCAATACACAGATGATATTTTACACATTTCTGAACGGGATGTACGCCTGATCTTAAGAGGCTGCTTAAGAACACGTCTCAGGTTAAAACCAGTTTACTTCTTTACGATTTATATGATTTATTTGTTTGAAACTGTTTTTAAGAATTTATCTTAGTAAACGGATATACACAGATAATTAAGCATTTTTGAACGTGATGTATGCCAGGCTTCACATCTATGAATGTCCAGATCTTCTTTAAGAGGCTGTATAAGAATATGACTCAGGTGCCCTATCTGGTTTGATGCCTTAGTTTTTCACCTCGAAGTTCTTAATAAAATCCAAAGAAGGATATGCAATCTAATCGATCCTGTCTTGGCATATTGTTTTCAGTCACCTTCTCAAAGACGTGATGTGGCATTTTACTGTCTGTTCTACAAATATTTTCATGGCAACTGTTCTGGGGAGTTTTTATCCCCCGGTGTCGCGATTACATAAATTTAAACGAAATACTAAACTAGAATCTAGGTCTCACGATTTTACCGTTGAAATAGTTAAATACAACCGCCACTTCTACTCCAACAGCTTCTTTTCTCGCACTCCTATCCTGTGGAATCCGTTTACTTCCTTCACTTATAACTAAAATCTTCAAAAATTTAACAACGTTAATGGCCATCTTCTGATGTCTTGAACCCCTTCATCTTTTATCTTTTCCTAATTCCCCTACACAGTTTTTTTTTCTCTCACCTTCAATCTATATACCCACCTGCGAACCAGTGGCATTCCCGTCTTCGTTGGAGTGAAATGCTTTAAAAAAAATGAACGCTTCTCTACTGATTTGACAAAAATTCGTTTGCAGATTTCTGATATTCTTTGCTGGTTTTCTCTTTAGTTTCTCTTTGTGTCATAGTATCCGTTTCTAGAATAATCAAATAACCAATTTTTATTCCCGTTGAGAATTCAGATTATTTTAGACTTTTCATTTTAGTTCTTCTTTGGCTTTTCCTTACCGATCTTTCAGGATTCTCAATTCCAAACTAGATACGTGTGTCTTGGTCAACCAACCTGACATGCCATAAATACCATTTTTTTTTTTTTTTTTTTTTGGCAGAACTTTTTGTGTATCTTTATTTATTAGATATTCGCCTCAATAACCGATGTGTGGGTATTCTCACAGATATCGGTAAGACAAGCGAACTGGCAACCTTTTTTTTTTCTTTTTATGTACCATGCACTTTCAGGACGTAGGCAATCATGGTTCTCAACTTCCCTCTATCCCTTGCACCTCCCAACAAGTTCCTTCCCTCCGCTTCCCCCACCCTGTCATCCACTTGCTTTAGTCCGCCAGGTATGTCACGCGTTGACTCTCTTTCCCTCTATTCGACCGGTGAGTATCAGATTCTTCAGACATTCCTTCCTCATAATGTGTCCCAGAAACTTCAGCTGCCTCTTCCTGATATTAAGTATAAGCCTCCTCCTCCCTTGCAAACTCTCTAAGATCTCATTGTTGCTCACAAGCTCCGTCCATGTTATCCTTAGCATCCTTCTGTAGAACCACATCTCTGTCGTCGCGAGTCTCTTTTTTATCTTTGATGAAATCGTCCAACATTCGCTGCCGTAAAGAAGGACAGATGTCACGTAACAGCTCAGTGTTCTCTTCTTCGATACCAAAGAAATCCTTCTGTCTCGCAGTACTCTGCCCAGCTTTTGGAATGTGTCCTTGGTCATCCCAATACGCATACGGATCTCAGTGTCGCATTTACCGTCCACTGTCAAGACGCTTCCTAAGTATTTAAATTTCCGCGTCTGCTTGATTCAAGTGTTCCTCACCATTTCGGGCTCATCGTCTTACTGACGACCATGCATTCTGTCTTCTTGTAGTTTATGCTTAGTCTTTTCTTCTCACTCTCTGTCGATAACTTCTGTAGAAGATTTGGAAATTTAATTTCCGTGTCTGCCATCAGTACTGTGTCATCTGCGTATAATCCGCTTCTCCCCCCCTCTCTCTCTCTCTCTCTCTCTCTCTCTCTCTCTCTCTCTCTCTCTCCATCTAAATAACTGTTAAATTACAGGATAGCTTACGTTCTTTAGATTACTGTGTCACCCGATTTAACAGAAGAAAAATACCATACAGAAGGCAACGGGAAACCACTCCACTTTCTCAAGATGTATTTGTTTGTTATCTTCCACAAACAAATACATCTTGGGAAAGAGAATAGAGTGGTTTCCGCTTGCCTTCTCAACGGTATTTTTCTAAAGGTCTTTTCAATGAGTCGCTCATAAAGTTTTCAAATCAAAGCTATAGGCCAAACCACAACTGGAATCACAGATGTCTTCATGTTCTACATATTTTAAACTTTCAATTCGCGATCCTTTTAGTTTGAAAGGTTTTTTGAATATCTTCAAAGTTACATTACAATCTGCAGAGACTGGCATGTCAATAAGAAAGCACATACTGTTTCTCTAGCCTTTGACAACTATGTCTGTAACCGTATCTGAGTGATGTTAATACCAATTCCATACAGCTTCCTTGTCGTAAAAGTTGCAGATTTTCCAATATAGGTATTGGCCCTCCTTTTCATGCCGGGTTTTATATTCAGTAGATGCCAATACGGTGTAAACACATACAAGATGGTCAGTCGTTTCTGGATATTCATCATATAATTTGAATTTCAGGTTTTCACAATATTGGAGACTGTTTGCTTGACAATTTCTTCTTAGCAAAAACTGGTCCTGTACCGCAAGAATAAAACTTTCGCTATCAGCTTTTAATCCTGAACTACGTAACCAGTAATGGGTACATGGTTTGTCTACATCACCTTGTTTGGCACCGGCAGAAGAGTTACCATGAAATGGTTTATCTTGCAATCGTTTCCTGCATTTAGTCCATTGGATTTTGCTTTGTTTTTTTAGGCTCTTTGTTGCAGCTGTATTATGATTTACCGTATTTTCCGGCTTACAAGACGCACTTTCTTTCCTAACTAATACCCTGAAAAATATGTGTGCGTCTTCCAAGATGAATGTAAGGCAACGCTCAGGCTCAAGTAAACTTGGGTGGTCACCTAATTGGCTTGACTGATAGGGACGAGGATTTGTATCCTGAGTCATTGCAGTCTAATATTAGCATTTTATATGATGTAACCTTAGTATTTAGCTGTTACAAGTATTTCCAAGACTATAAACCTTCCTGGAGCCGAGCCACAAGCTTAAACATGCTCTGTTTACTAGCAGCGACGGGAGCCTTTCTGCTCTTTACTAGTATGTCATAGTCATACAAACAAAATCAGATGAGTCATTAATGTAAAAAATACGTGGTATGTGAGGGTCGCATGGTGAATGTGTTGTTGTATGGAAATTATTTTTTTTCTTAGAAATTTCTTTCCAATATTAGGGTGCGACTTTCAAGCCACAGAATCTTGTAAGCCGGAAAATAGAGTACATGCTTTTCTTCATCTACTTGTAATTTCTTTTTCAATTTATTGGTTCCTATATTAGGGAATACAATTTTATTATTATTATTATTATCATTATTATTATTATTATTATTATTATTATTTCTTTTGATTTCTGGTGTATATTGTTTCATTTTGAGCTTCAACCAGAAACGTATGGTCAGAGATGCATCATGGCATTTTCCACTGAGCTATTTTGAAAAAAAGCACACATATTTTACATAGATATAGCCCTTCGTAAGGTGTGAGCTGGACTTGTGAGTACAAGTTTTTTGTATTACTTTTGGGCATGAGCTACCAGAATTCCATTCAAAGAATATAATGAAACCTTTTCCACTCAATCCGAGGGCTCCAACTACAACAGGAAGTGTTGATGTCTTCATGTGTCATATTTTTCAGATTTTCATTTCAAGGTCCTTTGTACGTTGATAGGTTTTTGAAGATCTTCAAAGATTCATTACTGTCTGCAAAGACTGCTGTATCAATAAGAAAGCACATTTTCTTTTTGCCGTCTCTGATGACAATGTCTGGGCGATTTCCTATCCGGAAAAGTTGTAGATTTTCCAATGCAGATATTGACCCACCTCTTTCATGCCAGGTTTTATATTCAGTGGGTGCCAATGTCGTGTAACCTGATACAAGATGATCAATTGTTTCTTATTTATCACAGAATCTGCATTTTGGGCTAACACATTTTTCAGTCTATGTGCTTGGTAATTTCTTGTTATCAAGCATTGGTCCTGTTCTGCAAGAATAAAACCTTCGATTTCAGCTTTTAACCCTATACTATTTAGCCGCTCGTAGTTACGGTGTTTCTCTACATCGGCTTGTTTAGTACAGGCAGAATATTGACCGTGAAGTGGTTTATCGTTTCTGTATCTGTTGCATTTGATTTTACTTTCTTTTTTAAGATTTTTACCGATTCAGTCAGTGTATTATGTTTTACCTGCATTTATTTACCCAGTTGAAATAAAATTTTGCTTTTGTTGGCTTATTCAATAAGATTTCTATCTTCTTTCGCGTTCTCTGATACAGATAATCATCCAGTCTTCTTTAGTTTCCAGTTATCATTGATTGATGTAATTTTGTAAAACAGTTTTAGTTGAACTAATCCTTCGCCTCCATCGGATCTGGGCATATACAGACGATCAACATCAGCCTTAGGATGATTCATGCGATGGCAGTTGAGTCTCCTTCTCGTTTTGACATCCATTCGCTTAATGTCAGCTATGGTTCAATTAAGGGTGCTCAAAAGCTATATTGCCCCAAAGATACAGCTATGGTGTTTATGGTGGATATACAACTCGGTATTCGGTACCAAACGCACTGTAGTGTTCTTTTCTTGCTTTCTCCATCATTTGGTTATGCTGTATTCCATCTCTTTCGCTGGCTCCCACGTATCTATAGTTTTTTTTTTGTTCTAGTTCCAGTTCTCTAATGTTTGTGACAAAATCTAAGTGATTTGAATGTGTTTCTGTAATTCTCCCTTCCTTGAATGTTACATTTTCCCAAATCCATACCTATGCCGTCTCTGAAACATTTTACAATATTGAGGAGACCCTTCAACACATTGTCGTCTTTGGCAAAAAGTTTGAGATCATCCCTAGAGAATATGTGATTTAATACTTTCTTGTTTACTTTGTATCCATAGCTACTATTACTTAGCTCATGCGTAAGGGGAAATAAATACAGACTGCCTGTCACCCCTTCTGTTTTGTCTGTATTTAATTTCCTTTACGCATGAGCTAAATAATAGTAGCTATGGATTGCTCGTCGAATGGAAGTAACAGAAACTTTGGTGCGATTTAAGGATAACGGGGCATTCCACATTTCCCGAGCTGTATTAAAGAAACTGACTATAACCGAGTGGATTTTGTACACTTCCAAAGCCCTAACGATTCAAGAGTGTGGCTCTCTATCAAAGACTTAACGCTAATCTATCTATGCTGTGCTAAGATTACTACTACTTTTCCCGGAATTTTCCAACAGCATTTTGTTTTTTTATAGTTGATCTTTTCTGTTCCAGTGGAAGAATGTTGTTTGCTTCGAGAAAAGACTAAGTACGTTTCGCTGATAGAGTTTGTGCTAGGGTTTTATGGATTGATGACAGATGATAGAGCCAAAAATTGGGTAATTTATCATTTCCTGGGGATTTCCATTTCTAGGATTTCGTTAGAACTTGCCTAACATTATACTTAGTTATATGTTTCCATTCTTGTAGAGGTCTATTCATCATTCTTTTTTCACGTTGGATCTTTTCTCCATGAGGGATATATTCCTTTGGGCTGCTTCAAATAGTCCACCAAAACTTTTGCACTTTTTACATGGTAACATTTGACTTCAATAATTGCCTTTCCCTTTACGCTGTAAAAGTTTCGTTTGGGACATCTTAATTTATCCATAGAACCTAGAACGCTTTTCGTATCGTCTTGTTCTCTGTGCCTTTAACTGCAGTTTCTATTTTAGTATTTTCTTATTTGGTGGAATATTTTTTAGCAATTTAAATTTATATTTCCATTTGATTTTCCTGCATTTGCTTGTTGAGACATTTGGGGGTTTTTTGAGTTCTTATTTAGTACCGATAACCACATCTGATTTCTATTATTTCTCGTTTCAGTTTGGCCTTCCAAACCGTTTTTTTTTTTGTTTTGTTGATCTTTTCAATTTTTTAACTCCAAGCTTCCCATTAGCTGCTAGAACTGTTGCGAATATGACATTATTTAATTCTGTGATGTTTCCCAGTGGTTTGTCCGTTAACGGTGTTTGCATTGCAGCGTCGTATATTTGCACAATATGTTTATTAGGTTTTGTCATATGAATTTTCGGGAGATGCTCTCTGTCTGACATTTGTGTAAGAGATACTCTGCTGAGTGCTTGAATGATGGACTTTTTCGCTTCAGGGATTTCACCTCTGTTGTTTTCAAGGAATTCTACTCTTTGACTCATCTTCATTGACATAATCTGAATAACTTCAGTTTATGTCGCAAGTAGATCCTTCAGTTTTATTTCTTGGGAGATTATTAATTCGTATCTCATTTATTTTAGGTTTTACAACATCCTCTGTAATATTATTGATTTCTACTCTCACCTCGCCATTGTTTGAGCGATAGGTTATTCTGCCTTTTATTTACTTTTATGTGATCGGTTTCCTCATTTCTCTTTTATTTTGCCCGATGTCCTTAGGTTACACTGGCAAGCATGTTTGGGTTGAGATAGGATTTTATTCCAGTTCCTTACCATAGTAATCCATATTTGGTATATCTAAGCCGTAATTTTCTATTGTGAGTTTTGAGTACAGTGAAAAAGGATGTCATGACTTGATGATACTCTTCACGATACCATTTCGTTCGCTTTCTTTTTATTAATTGATTTGGCATTGAGTCACTTGGTCCAAGTTTTTCCGGGTTTGGTGACCAGGTGTTTCTTCGTTATTGGAAGTTTGTTCTGGTGACAGATTTTTCGGCCTCAGATTCGTTCCTTGCTGAGAAACGCGGCCCTTTTTGACCCGGCTGAAGGCTGATCAGATATGAGTATTTGTTTGTAAGCATTATGATTGTTGATTTTTTTCTCTCTTTTTTTTTGGGGGGGGGGATTTGTTTTAACCAAAAAGGGTGACTGAATGAGGAATAACCAAAATGAAGGTTGTAAATGAAATGGTAATTTTTATAATATCAACAAAATAAAATACTCGCCAGCGTGAAGTAGGTAAACCACTGCCAGTGGGGACTATTTAGACATCATATTACCTCCACTTATTTATGAGGATTGGGGCATACCCATTAGTGTTCATAGCTACAGTATATAACAGCTTTTATCCTCGACCGCCAGTGGGTAATTTTACACAAGAGTCCATCTGTAGGACAACTGTCGACAAAGATAAAAAAAGCACGTCCTGCCCATGAAATAGTGTAGGGGGTATATTCACATATCCAGGGCCAGATATTTCATCACCTAGTATCTTTCGTCAGGGAGATAACAAAGGGATACTGAAATGGTATTGACTATACTAAGTTTTAACTTGTAAGTCGCAATGACTAGTACCAAATGAAAGGTCAGAAGTGGGCATATATTAGGGGTTATCACAAAAAAGATTTTAAAAAATTAAAAGAAAAAGGAAAAAAAATTAAGTTAAATAAAGTCAGAGAGACTTAAAATAAAATTTCAGAAAAAGAAAAATTTAATTTCACATAAATTATTATTATTATTGTTTTTATTTCCTTTGATTTCTGGCGTTTACACATGTATTTCCCGGTCCCACCCAGAGACCTAAGGTTAGAAATGGCATCATGTCATTTTTCACTGAGAAAAAAAAAAATTTTACATAGATAAAGCTCTTCGTAAAGTGTGGGCTGTACTTGTCAGAACAATTTTTTGTATTTCTTTGAGGCATGGGCTTCCAGGAATCCCTTCAATTATTCTACTGGAATATTTTCCAACCAGTCCTAGGGCTCCAACTACAAAAGGGATTGTTTATGTTCCCATATGCCACATTTTTGAGATTTCTATTTCAAGGTCCTTGTATTTTGACAGCTTTTTGAATATCTTCAAAGATATATTGCAGTCAGCAGGGACTGCCATATCAATAAGGAGGCACTTTTTTTGTTTGTGGTCTTTAATAACAATGTCTGGGCGGTTGGCTTGGATTGTTCTGTCAGTGTAGTAGTAGTGTAGTCCCATAGAATTGTAACAGGTCCTATCTTCGTAACCGGGTCTGGGTGGTGTTCATACCAGTTTCTTTCAGTTTCCTTCCCGTAGAAGTTGCAGATTTTCCAGTGCAGATATTGGCCCACTCTGTCATGCCGGGTTTTATATTTAGTGGGTGCCAACATCGTGAAACCTGATACAAGATGATCAATAGTTTCTGGATATTTATCACAGAATCTGCATTTTGGGCTGGCACAATATTTTAGTATATGTGCTTGATAATTCCTAGTTAGCAAGCATTGGTCCTGTGCAGCAAGGATAAAACCTTTAGTTTCAGCTTTCAACCCTGCACTACGTAGCCACTGATGGGTACGGGTTTTGTTTGCCACTGATGGGTACCGGTTTTATTGTTGTCATCATCATTATTATTATTATTATTATTATTATTATTATTATTATTGTTGTTCTTGTTACTATTATTATTGTTGTCGTTGTTGTTGCTGTTGCTGTTACTGCTTTCCATAAAATGATAGATGAAAATTATGGAAGGGAGAAATGAATAAATTTTAAGCCAGAAATTACTGAATAAATAGGAAACATAATATAGTGTTCTTTTTTAATATCTGTTGCTGTTATCAAATCCTCCATATTTTTTATTAATATTTAAATCCATTTTCCTCTCTTCCTCTTTTAACAATCGATCAGGGAAAGCCCGAACATAAAGACAACCATGCCTTTTTTTGAAAATATCAGAAACAAAAACGAGTCGTTTTTTCTTTTCTTTTCTATGTGCGTTTCTTGTGTCGGCCAGTTTTTATGGCATGTGAGATAAAGTAAAATCGTTAAATTAGGATGGAATAATGAAGTCGGATTCCTCAAAGCAAGACAAGATTAGATTTTGACATACGAAGAAACGTCAGTAAACAAAGCCGGTTTGAATTTTGAAGATATTAAAGACAAATAAAAATGGCGGAAATATATTGATTGCGAATTTATTCTTTTAAAACATTTTTTCCTGTGAGCCTTTTCACTTTCTTTCCGACGTTTTTCTAAAGCTTCTTTCTTTCCAGTGATTTAATTTTAAAAAATTATTGATACATATTCTATCTTTCCATTTTCCTTTTTTTTACATTTACCGTTTCTGTTTTATTCCGGGTTCTAACTGTTTAATTTGTTTTAATTTTGAGTTTTATTTTTCAATTTATTTGGTGACTTTTGATTTTTCAAATATCGTTGTTCTTTTTTTTTCTTATTCCTTTTTATCCTTTTTTCATTGAATATTTCACTGTTGCATTTATCTCTTACTCTTTGGTTTGTTCTTTCTTACTTTCCTTTTATTCTTTCATCATATTCTTTCTTTTTCGAGTTCCTCCTCTTTTTTCATCTTTTCCTCATATTTTCTTTTCTTTCTTTTTATCCTTTCCATCATATCTTGTTTTCTTTTTCTTTATAATTTTTTCATTCTTTTTATTCTTTCATCATATTCTCCTTTTCTTTGTTTTTCTTTATTCTTTCATCATATTTTTTGTTTTTCTTTCTTTAATTTCTTTCCTTCATTCTCTCTCATTATTTTTTCCTCATACGTTTTTCTTTCTTTCTTACCATCATAGTTTTCTTTCTTTCTTTCGTTTGTTCACTCGTTCGTTCTTTTCTTTCTTTCTTTTTTTTCATTCCTTCCTTCTTTCTTTCTTCTTTTTATTTTTCTTTGTTTTTCTTTCTTTCTTTTTATTCTTTCATCATATTCTTGTTTTCATTTTTTTTATATTTCTTTCATTCTTTTTTATTCTTTTATCATATTCTCCCTTTCTTTCTTTCTTTCTTTCTGTTTATTCTTTCATCATATTCTCCCTTTCTTTCTTTCCTTCTTTCTTTCTTTCTTTCTTACCATCATATTTTTTCTTTCTTTCTTTCTTTCTTTCCTTCTTTCTTTCTCTCTTTCTTTCTTTCTTTCTTACCATCATATTTTTCTTTCTTTCTTTCTTTTTATTCTTTCATCATATTCTCCCTTTCTTTCTTTCCTTCTTTCTTTCTTTCTTTCGTTCTTTTACACATATATAAATATATAATGAAGTATATAAATCGTAAGCAAATGAATGTTGAAATTCAAAAAAGAAGAATGCATACCAAAAAAAAAAAACAAAAAAAAAACAAATGGTCGACTATGATTTTCTTTTTCTCTTCACAAATGACTGATTGAATGGCTGTGTAAAATCAAGTTTCTTTTTTCTTCCAAGACGAAGCAAGAGTACAAAACTAAAAAGACAAAGGAAGATCGACTGAAGAATCTAAAACCCTTTTCACGCGGAAATGATGAGAAATAAATTAAATAAAAGATGTCGGCAAAACAAAAGACCATATTTATTTTGAAAAAATAAACAAAACAAAAACAACCAAAAATAATCCTCGATTTATTTCAGCTTTCAATACGGGTACAATTCCGTATCAGATGCGTTTGAAATGTCAGCGATGAAAGACAACAACAAAAATGAATGACAACAATTATTTTTATGGTTTATCTGCATCTTTATTTGGCGTGTACCTTCAGGATGTGGATGATCACGGCTCTCCACAACTTACTGTCGTTTACTCTGGTTTTTCTTTCGATCATCCTTCCCACGATATGTTGTCACCCATTTACTTATAATGACATTACTTGCTCATTTTCTTTGTCGCTGCTTTCCATATATCCCGTGAGTATCAAATTCTCCAAGGACTCTTTCCTCGTCATATCTCAGAAATGGCAAATCTCTCTCTTTCTGATCCTAATTAGAAATATCATCTTTTCCATAAATCTTCCCTATTGCTCAATTGTTATATCCATAATATCCTTCACACTCTTCCCTATGCTTCTATTTCTACGTCTTTACCATTCTTTTTCATCTATGAGGAAAATTATCCAGCATAAACTGTCGTATAGGAGAACTGATATAACGTAAGACTAGAACAAAACTTGTTTGCTACAAATTTGTCTCTGTTGCGTTTATTTTTTGAAGGCATTTTTTACCATTCGCTTTCGGATTTCTCTGTCACATTTTCCATCGACTTCACAGATACATTTCTGCACTTGGCTTATTTTGACGTCTCGCATTTTCAACTCACATCTTAGTTTGTTTCTCTTGTTAATGACCAAACTTACTGCTACATCACATCAAAATTAGACTTGATGAAGGCCGGAAGGTACGACGACCGAAACGTTATGCTAACAGCAACAAAGACGAAGACAATAGTTCAAATATAAATAGTGTGAAGGCTTATGCTCACATTACGTTGAAACACCGATCGTCGTACGATCATCGAAGTTAAGCAACACCGAGCCTGGAGGGTACCTAGATGGGTGACCGCTTGAGAATACCATGTGCTGTAATCTTGGGTATACAGGTGGAATAGCTTACGGCTACATCACGTTGAAACGCCGGTTCCCGCATCATCACCAAAGTTAAGCAACGTCGAGCCTGGCCAGTACCTACATGGGTGACCGCTTGGGAATACCATGTGCTGTAAGCTTGGGTATGCAGGTGGAATAGCTTACGGCTACATCATATTGAAACGCCGGTTCCCGTACGATCACCGGAGTTAAGCAACGTCGAGCCTGGTCAGTACCTACATGGGTGACCGCTTGAGAATACCATGTGCTGTAAGCTTGGATGTGTGAGGGAAATGACTTACAGCCGCATCACGTTGAAACACCACGTCCTGTGCGATAACCCGATTTAAGCAACGTCGAGCCTGGAGGGTACCTAAATGGGTGACCGCTTGTGCTGTAATCTTGGGTATGCAGGTGGAATGGCTTACGGCTACATCACGTTGAAACTCCGGTTCCCGTACGACCACTGAAGTTAAGCGTCTATCCTGGTCAGTACCTAGATGGGTGCCCGCTTGGGAATGCCATGTGCTGTAAGTTTGCATATGAATGTAGAATGGCTTTTAATCTGTAATCCTCTACCTCGAGTGGCTCCCGTGCTTTGTCCACCGTTTACCTCATTTTTTTATGCTGAGCTATATTTTGTTTTGACGTCGTTATTCCTACTTCTTTCTTTTTTTTTTTTTTTTTTCATTTTTTGGGGTTTCGATCAACGCAATGATTCAATGACTGGAAAAGAGTGCCTCACAGTAATCAACCTTTAATCGACTTTATATTCCATTATAAGATGTTCCTTACACCACAGTTCGATTACGAGCATCTCTCGTCTAAAGATAATGCGTGGCAGGTATAATTTATAAACCTCATCGATCTTGACGATCGATCACTTTCTTTTTATTCCGCTACCAATCGAACCATACTTCCTTCGCCCGTGAAAATGAATCCTGTCAATCGGTTTTTATCAAACATCTCTGCGTTCACGCTTTGATTTACCGACCGTTATGAAAATAATACGTGGTAATTGATACACTTTGATGGGGTTTACACGAACTAAATATAATCGAATGAGGTTAATCACTGCTTTGCTTCGATGGAGAGTTGTCCCATTTAAACCCAGTTCATTAATGGCCAAAACAACTGACATCACGAAAAAGATATTTCCGGTATCTGGTATGAAAATGACTACCGATATTTCTACTATCATAAACATTTATGTACAGACGATTTCGATCAATAGTGAATCACAATTTGGCGCCAATCGTAGATGAGATTGTCCGTGATATCGGAGTGTGTTGCGTGTGTGCACTCTGAGGATAGAGTGATGGAATTGTTTTTATCACCGTTTAACATTTAAAATTATTTTCTTTGTAAATGAAAATGAAGGGTAGCTTAGTAGTGATTTACTTTCTCATTTCAAATACATTTTGTTGTATAAAGTGTACGGCAAGTTATTTCTTCTTCTTCTTCTTCTTCTTCTTCTTCTTCTTCTTCTTCTTCTGCTCACTATTATTATTATTATTATTATTATTATTATTATTATTTTCTTTGATTTCGGGTGTCTACACATTTCTTTCCGGGTCCAGCCCTGGGACCTAAGGTTAAAAATGGCATCATGACACTTTCCACTAACAAAAAAAAAAAAAAAAAATTACATAGATAAAGCCCTTCGTACAGTGTGGGCTGTACTTGTCAGAACAATTTATTTTATCTCCTTGAGGCATGGACTTCCAGGAATCCCTTCAATTAGTCTACTGGAATATTTTCCAACCATTTCTAGGGCTCCAACTACAACAGGGATTGTGCCACATTTTTGAGATTTCTATTTCATGGTCCTTGTATTTTGACAGATTTTTGAATATCTTCAAGGATACATTGCAGTCTACAGGGACTGCCATATCAATAAGGACACACTTTTTTGTGGTCTGGGCGGTTGGCTTTGATTGTTCTGTCAGTGTGTATTGTGTAGTCCCATAGAATTGTAACAGGTCCTATCTTCGTAACCGGGTTTGGGTGGTGTTCATACCATTTTCTTTCAGTTTCCTTCCCGTAGAAGTTGCAGATTTTCCAGTGCAGATATTGGCCCACTCTGTCATGCCTGGTTTTATATTCAGTGGGTGCCAATATCGTGCAACCTGCTACAAGATGATCAATTGTTTCTGGATATTTATCACAGAATCTGCAGTTTGGGCTAACACAATATTTTAGTATATGTGCTTGATAATTCCTAGTTAATTATTATTGTTATTAATAATATTATTATTATCATCATCATCATCATCAACAGTTAAGAGAAGAGTGCGATTTAGGAAAAGAAAAAGACAACGTTTCACAATGTTAAACAATATTTCAACTGAATGGCTGTCTTCAAGTTATATTTAAAAAAAAGTTTCAAGTATAAAAATATATAAATTGTGTTATTATTATTATTATTATGATTATTATTATATTACTCTATAATATTATTATGTTATTAATATTATTATATTATTAATGTTATTATTATTAATTCTATTTTATTATTATTAATATTATTATCCTATTATTATTATTAAAGATACACCTTTCTTCTACTGCTTCATATTACTGTTATCATCATTATTATTACATCAAAATAATTCTTATTTTACTTCTAGTAATTGTTAAAAGCCGCACCAATTCTACCCGTATTATTAATAGTTTCGTTATAGTTAGATCTTGTTAGATTCATTTTGGAAAAATTTACACAAATGAATATTAAAACTACACTAATTAAACTTTAAGAACATTGATTAACACTCGTCGAAAAATGCGAAATAAATAAATTAGATTAAAATGTTTACATCTTTGAATACACTCTTTCTCTCTCTCTTTCTCTCTCTCTTTCTCTCTTTGTTTGTCTCTCTTTCTTTCTCTCTTTCTCACTCTCTTTCTTTCTCTCTTTCTCACTCTCTTTCTCTCTCTTTCTCTCTCTTTGTTTGTCTCTCTTTCTTTCTCTCTTTCTCACTCTCTTTCTCTCTCTTTGTTTGTCTCTCTTTCTTTCTCTCTTTCTCTCTCTCTTTGTTTGTCTCTCTGTCTTTCTCTCTTTCTCTCTCTCTTTGTTTGTCTCTCTTTCTTTCTCTCTTTCTTACTCTCTTTCTCTATCTCTCTCTCTCTCTCTTGTTATTTGTGATTCTTTCTCTCTTCGACATAACAATTCTTTCTATTCCCGCCTCTATTTTGCCATCATTCGTTCTCTCTCTCTCTCTCTTTCTAACTCCTGCCTCTATTTTTTGTTCTCTCTTTAACTCTGCCACACTCTTTCTGGATTTCGCCCTCTTTTTTTACTTTCTCCTCCTCTTTCTCTCGCAACATTTGACCCCTCTGTCTATCACTCTTGTTGTCTACCTAACTCTCTCCGCTACTCATTCACTCACTCACTCTCTTCTAGTATTTCTCACTCTGCTTGTTACTGTTATTCTCTTTTCTTTCTCTTTGTTTGCCTGTATTTCTCTATGTCGACGTGTAAGTTTTTGTTACACATTCATTAATTAATGCCAAATTTAAGTATTCCATTTGATTGGCTTTCAATAAAAATCTACTCAGATCGATCGACAATTCAATGATTCGCATCGGTGAATGCTTGATTAAAAATATCATTACTGAAAAATAAAATCAAAAATCAAAAATCGATTGAATATTAAATTTTGATTCTTTGAATTTAAACAAGAAAAGATTCGTTAAAAACGTCGTTCTTTTTTTTTTTTCCTTCCTTTCATTATTATTCATGTTCCCGCCAAACATGGATTCTAACAATAAAGATATCAAAATAGGGACAAGAATAAAATGAGTAATACACGACTGAATGATTTAGCTTGAGATAAAAAGGAAGTAACTGGGTCATTGGAAGGACTTCTGGATAAACTAAAAACCCCACACACGAGTACGTACACACACACATATATATATATATATATATATATATATAAACATTTTATTAGTAGTACATTTTTAGTACTACAACACGTGATTATTATTAAAAGAACAAAATGAAGAACGAGCTAGCTAACCATACTGTAATGACAAACGTACTCAGGTGTAGGCTTTAAGAAAGCTTTATTCAACTGAGAATACAAGGTTCGTGTATAGTGTTCTTTTGTAGTCCCAGTAAACAGAAATAGATCACTCAAAGAGGAGAGTAACGAAACAAGAGGAGACCACTCTTGATTATTTTAACAGATACGTTCAAACATTTAAATCCAACTTCTGTCTTCTTGAATCCCGTCTGTCTTTTGGCCTTTCCTCAATCCTCCCTAAACTGTCTTTTCTCTCACTATAACTCACTGTACCCTCTGAGTAGTAGTGGTATTCCCGCCTTGCTTTGGGGTGAAATGACATTTAAAAAAAAGAACAACACAGACATGCACACACACACACACACACATACACACATTAACGGCCTTTCTATTAAATATTATTATAATTATAATATTAAAATAAATTATTATTATCAGAAATTTCTACATTAATTACAAAAAAATTATGCTACACTTCATATTCAATACAATGCTGAACTATATCAGCAGCACTTCTACAAACCATTTGATATAATTCTACATTCATTTAAGAAAAAATAAATCAGAAATTGCTTGTTTTAATTCAGGAATTGTTTTCGGTATGAGCTTGTAAACAAGATCCTTCGCTACAGCCCATAAGAAAAAAAGCCAAGCGGCGTTAGGTTTGGTGTTCGTTATGAGCACACAATTGCCTCATGTCGTCCTGTGTCTCAGGTCGGAAAAAAAGTGTTACTTTTGCTGCATCCTGGCAGGAATTGTTAAGCTGGCCTTCTTTACAAACTCAAATGCTATAATGTCTCTGGCCTGCTATTTGACTTTATCAAATCGTTCTTAACATATCATCTAGATTATCCCATATTAATGAAGGGTTTTCCCAAGGTTCTGTACTTTGACCTACGTTTTTTTTCATCTTCATCGATAGTAATTCCGATTAGTCTGAAAATGGAAAAATAGCAGCTGCTCTCGAAAATAACCTCGAATCATATGAACTCGGACAAGAAATGGCTTGTATTAGCCTCCAAAATATAACTGCTATCATTTAATCAGTATAAAGAACCATTTTTGCCATGCATCATCATGGCTGATGCTAACCTCCAGGAGGTGCTTTCTCGGTCTCACGTTTACCACTGGCATGAAGTGGAGTGATTCTGTTGAATCAATTGCTATATCTGCTGCTAAAAATGCTGCTTCACTTTGTCATGGAAGACAATTTTTGTCGTCAGAATCCATCTTGCAATTTTTATAAATCTTTTTTTTTTTTTTTTACAAATTAAAATCATTATTAATCATTAAACCATTAAGGGTAGCTGGATCAGCATCGCCTCGCCTGTCTACTATCTGTTACACAACCTAGTAGTGGCGCCTGGCTCAACGCAGTGCCCTCTTCATCCTCCGGTACCCTTCTAGATGATGAGTGCACTCTAGTCGGAGTCGGGATCCGTCTTGGACTCAAAATATGTGAGCGTCACAGATGCAGACGTGGAGCCTCCATCGATGAGTTTGGTTTGCATCCTCTCTCCTGTCGTCGTAGTGCCGGCCACTTTCCACGGCATGCAGCCATTAACGACACCATCAAAAGAGTTTTGGATGCAGCTGGGTTCCCTTCCCAAATCGAACCCGTAGGCTTCGATCGCGGTGATGGAAAGCGGCCGGATGGCATTACCATTTTCTCTTTTAAAATGGGGGAAGTCGTTGATTTGGGATGCGACCTGTGCGGATACATTTTCGGCTGGTAATTTGATCAGGTCAACCGTTGAGCCGGGGTCCGTCGCCCGGGACGCAGAGATAAAAAAAAATAGTTAAATATTCTTCTTTTGCTGATAGATTTTTTTTTACTCCTGTGGCAGTGGAGACTTCAGGGGTTATTGGTCCTCGTTCGATGGCGTTCATTCGAAGGATTGGCGCGATTGCGTCTCGATTAAGGGACGAGCCTCACGAAACGGTGTGGCTTTTGCAGCGTGTCTCACTGGCGATGGTTCGAGGTAATGCTTTCTCCATCATTGTGGCTGGCAGAGGATAGGAAAAAATTGTTTATTGTTACGTTGTCCTGGAATTGTCATCAATTGTTTCAATAAATTTTAATTTTTATAAATCTACCATTCGACTATGATTTGAATATTGCTGCCATATCTGGATTGATGCTCCGGCTCTATACCTCTATATTCTCAACAAAATCTAATAGAAGGGTATACAATGTTATCAGATCTGACCTGGCATCTCGACTTCCCTCTATAAATATTTTCATAGCAGTTTTTCTAATGAGCTCTCCTCCATGGTACATCGACCAGATGAATATAAGCGTACTTCGAGATATGTAACTAGATTCCACCGACTTAGTGTTGAAATAGAGAGATGTAAGCGTAAGTTCTATTCCAATAATTTCTTTTCTCGCCTGTGGAACTCCCTTCTGGTGTCTTCCTTCCCTCTCACATACGATCTTCAGAAATTTAAATGCAACGCCAATCGCTATATTCTGTCTTTCTGTAAAATACTCTTTTATTGTCCTTTTTCAAAATTAAAGGAAGCATTATCATCTTGCTAGGGGTGAAATGATTATATATATATATATATATATATATATATATATATTTATATATATATATATATATATATATATATATATATTATATATATATATATATATATATATATATATATATATTACCATTAATCATTCATGTAAAAAGTAAATTAGTAAGTTAATGATATAAAATCCCTTCGCTAACAAAATTGTAAAGATGCATTAACCTATTAGGTTGGTGCAAATATAATGACGTAATAATGTCGTTTTTTGACGTATTTTTAACGTATTTTTGTATTTTTGCACCAACCTAATACCAATCACTCGATGAATGTTATGATACTTTTGTTTTGTTTTGTTTTTTTAATTATAAGCTCTATAAAGTCTTTCTTTAATACGCAAGTACTTTCAACTGTACATTCAGTCATCTTCAAGCATGGAAATTTTTCAGGTAGCATCCGAGACGAAAAAATTTAATGCGAATCGAAATATGTTTTTTTTTTATTTTTAGATGTGTCATTGGTAACGGATACAAACATTTGGAGCATGCAGTCGTAACGCTAAGGTTATTTTTTTTTTTAATTTAAGAGTGCGTTTTTTATTAATATGGCAATTTGAGAATTTTTGTTGTAGGAGTTGATCAGCTAACGTGGCATGAACTAAATAGTTCAATAAATAGAGTAATGTCTCAGTTATTATCCTGAAAATTTGCACGTCGGATCAGTTCTTTTAAATCAAATATGTGGTGCAGTTCAATTTATATTACAATGAATCATTCATACAAAAAGTAAATCATTAACTTTACTAATTTACTTTTTGTATGAATGATTCATTGTTATATAAATTGAACTGCACCACGTATTTGATATATATATATATATATATATATATATATATATATATATATAGGCAGCATATTTTCATGCAAGACAGTTTGGTTAAATAATTTAGACGTATTATGTTTATTTATTTTAGTTTTACTCATTTCAAGTCTACGAATTAATTTTTTGATGGCTGTAGAAAGTTGCTCAAGAAAAATACACCAAAATTTTCTTTCAAATAATTTTTATTTTCTCAAGCAATTTCAATGTCATCTAAGACCATCTTCAGGGGGGTTAATATATCTGTTGATGCGTATACAGTAGCTCCCTAAATTCAAAATATTTTTCACTGTTCGTTTTCAGCGTTTCAAATTAATTTTTTTCTTTTTCCATTTATGCAAAGGAGGTAACTTCGTTGTATAACTGAAAAAAATGAACTCCTGGGGTTTAGTAAAATGAACGCAGTTTTGTTTTGGTGGCGTTAAAATTTACAAGGGATTTAAACACTGATTGGCGGTCCTTGTCAAGAGCTGTTTACTTTAATCAACACAACTGCAAAATTACTTAAATACAACCATCATTTTTATAGTACTGCTAAATTAGTGATCATATTTATTGATTCAAATGAAAGAACTCATTCTTACATGCCACGATAGAATAGATCGTACAAATAAAGATTTTATATGACATACAGAAAATTATATAACCAAGGCAATTGCAAATTTAAATAAATATAGACGACATTTTATTACAGTATAGGTCATGCTAACTTTCTTTAGATATTTTTAATTCTTATGATTTAAAAAGAAGAATTATTTTCTATGTAGCGTATATATAGATAATAAAAAATACTTTATTATTTACGCAGAAAATATTTAGCATAGCAATTGGGAAATTAATTGAACATGACATAAATACGCATTTTTCGGTCTGTTTCAAGAAATGTTTTTTAACAAACTTTCCATTCTCTCGCGATGTCACGCCATTTCTCTTTTTCTCACTTTCACTCTCACGGTATTTCTCTCAGTTTCTATTTTACGCTCTCGTCTTCCTCTAATCTTCCTCTCTCTTCAATGCTCTTTTTCGCTCTCTTTCTCACTCTCTCTCCTCCTTTTATCAATCTTTCTCTTTCTCCATATCTTTTTTAACTCCTCGTTTTTTGTTTTTTTTTACCGTAGTTTCTCTTTTAAAATCATTTTATCTATATCTATCTTTCTCTTTCTTTTTCAGTCAATTTATCTCTTTTCCAGATTTTCTATAGGTTTCTCTCTTCCCAGATCGCTTTTTCCTTCGATATATCTTGTTTTTTTTTTGTTTTGTTTTTTTTAAATCTTTCTCTTTTCTGTCTGTTTTGCTTTTTTTCCCTTTCTTTTTTTCTTCTTATAGTTTGTGCGATTTTATCCCTTTTCTATCACGTTTTCACTTTCTTTCTTTCTTTCTTTCTTTCTTTTAATTTCGACATTCAGTCTTCTTCTATGTATCGTGTCCCTTCAGAACACTGGAGATCACCATACAACAAATTATCTTTTCCTTTAAAGCTTCAACCACTCTAAAACTGGCTTACATATCTATATACATCTTACCATGAAAAATGCGATTGTTACAACAAAGCATTGAACTGGAAAAGAAGGGTCTTGAACGCCACCTTCTGGCATCGGTGACAAATTAGTCAATAAGTGTAGATTGGTATGCTAGGTCAAGTGAAAGGTACGAAATGTCAACAAGAAAAGAAAATAATTTCAACCTACAATTGGTTTTCCCGCGTTTAATCTTTTCACCCCAATCAAGGTGACAAAGCCAATATGACACAAATATTTACTGAGAGTGAAGGATACTAAAGTGTAAGGACAATGAAAAAGACATTGACGTTGCAATTAAATTTTTGACGATTGTAACTGAGACACAATACCTTAGAAAGGAATTTACGATTATATTTATCAGTTACTCACGAGAAAATATTTGAGAAGTGGCTCCATGCTTGGTGAGGTAACTTAACATTTTCTTGCGCCTCAGCATCCTCCTTAAGGAGGATTTGTCTGCTGGGGAATTATTTAAGGCCATGGGATTTATTTCATGTGTAGTCGTTATATTTCTGAGAGACCATTTCAATTTTGGTGCTGTGGCCATTAATTAATTTGCCATTTCAGTACTTGTTAAACCAACAGCTGTCCATCTTAGTCTGGATGACCTTTCATTGTAAAAGTCATCCAGACTCCGTTCTTGTTGACGGTGTAGAGCAACGACGCACGAACTCCGTTTTTTTCGAAAGCCATTGCCATTTGTCTGTCCGTGAAGACTTTTTCCACACTATTACTGAACAACAGACATGTTTTAATAACTGAGCGTCTATTCCTTGTTTTGGTTGTGGTGTAGTGGTTGGTATGAATATTCTAATTTAAATTTTACTGCAACTTTCGTTTCTTCATTCTTGCTCTCTCTCTCTCTCTCTCTCTCTCTCTCTCTTTCTCAAGCGTTCTTTCTTTCATCCTCCCTCTCTCTTTTTTCTCTCGTTCTCTTTCTTTCTCCCTCTCTTTCTTTTTTATTTCTCTCTTTCCTCATTCTTTTTCTCTTTCTTTCTCTCTATTTTCTTTCTTTATCTCTTCCTCTTTTTCTTTCCTTCTCTCTTTCTCCCTTTCTCTCTTTTTTTTTCTCGCTCTCTCTCAGTCTATTTTTCTTTCTTTATCTCTCTTTCTCTCACTTTTTTCTTCCTCGTTCGGTCGCTCTCTTTCTATTTTTCTTTCTCTATCTATTTCTCTTTTTTACTTTCTCTCTCTTTCTCTCTGTTTTTCTTTATCGCTCTCTCTCTCTCTCTCTCTCTCTCTATTTCTCTATCTTTTTTTACTTTTTCTTTCTCTTTCTCTCTCTCTTTTCTTTCAAGGTTTCTCTTTCTCTTTCTTTCTTTATCACTTTCTCTTTTTCCTTCTCTCTCTCTTTCATCATTTCTCTCTCCCTTCTCTCTTTCTCTCTCTCGCTATCTATCTATCTATCTATCTATCTATCTCTCTCTCTCTCTCTCTCTCTATATATATATATATATATATATATATATATATATGTGTGTGTGTGTGTGTGTGTATGTTAGGCAAATGAATGACAAAGCGGAAGCAGTTTTGTGTATCGGGTTTCCTCCTCTCGAAAGACTTCAGTTACGTTTTTTGTTGATAGAATCAAATGTATCGGAAAGGGCAAATTAAAAACCGGAATGTCGATTAAAATTATCTACCGGGACGAAACGCTGAAAATGTTGGAACGCTGAAATTTTAAATTTAATTATTTTTCAGACTTGTCTGGACATGCAGCCAAGTCGGTTTCAATCAGTTTCCCTAGGCTACTTTCTTTATTACTTCGTAATAAACAATTTCACATTTCTCATCACAGAAGATCTGCCAAGAAAGGGAAATAATGTAAGACTCTGAAATCAAATTTACCGTAGACGATCTAGGAATCTAAGCATATTCTTTAAACTTTCGCCTTTTAAAAATTACTTTCTCTTTTAATTAAAGTGGCATTTTTTTAAATCAAAATTATACGCAGGCTGGTTACGATGGGCAACGATTGCAATGAGTGTGTTGCTTTGCAAAAGACATCTTTAGTCTTCATATAATGTTATATCAAAATTCCTCGAGGTTTCTCCGATGAGTTCCTTGTGGCAGTTATTACGTCATGGCTATTCCATCCTTCAAATTTTATCTTAATATTTAATATATTTCATATGTATGTGTGTTTATATAAAATCACAGCTCTCATCCAAAGATGTCAATATGATACTGTATATTTGTTCACCACTCAAAGATGCCACTTGTGCTTTATACTGCAATTAACTTAGTTCCAGTGTCTACGAGAAAGTGCTTAATTTGGCGTGAACAACTTCTAACGCTAGTGATCTAGCTCAGTACGCTTAAAACCCTCATCATGGTCACTAAACGAAAATCTTCCCACGGCCCAATTTAATTCACAACCATAGTTGTAAACTGTGGCATGGTTTTTATCAGGGTCGTATCACATTCAACTGGACGATGCAATTTGGGTTTGTTTTGGTTTGCGGCATAACAACCTGAATTAGTTATTTAATGCTAACAAGATTTTTATTACTGTTTTTTTTTTGTTTTTTGTTTTTTTTTTTCAAAAATATATTGCTGGTTTGGTTTGGTTTGCCCTGTTTCACGGCATATCAACCTCAATGGGTCACACAATGCTGACAACTTTTTTTTTCCTGGTATTTTTTTTGTTTTGTCGAAAATCCATTTCTGTTAATATTTTTTTTTCTCAAAAATGTATAGCCTGTAATATTATTTTTCCCAAAACGTATACCTGGTAATATTTTTTTCAAAAACGTACAGCTGGCAACATTATTTTTTCAAAAACGTAGTTTATCGTCATACCCAGGACGCGGATGTAGTTTATTGTCATACGCAGGACGTAGATGTAGTTTATTGTCATACACAGGATGCAGATGTAGTTTATCGTCATACCCAGGACGTAGATGTAGTTTATCGTCTTACCCAGGACGCAGATGTAGTTTATCGTCATACCCAGGATGCGGATGTAGTTTATCGTCATACCAAGGACGCGGATGTAGTTTATCGTCATACCCAGGACATTGATGTATTTTATCGTCATACCCAGGATGCGGATGTAGTTTATCGTCATACCCAGGATACCATTTTGAAAATACCACTGAAATTTTTAACTACTTGGCGATTACTTCTTCTTTTCTGTGTGTCGTATACCTTTAAGGCGAAACTGGTCATGGCTCTTTACAATTTACCTTCTTTGTAGCTCTTAATGAATCTTATTTCGTTATTTCTCCTAAACTTTGTTCCATCATCCATTTACTCAAGCTCATATATAGGTCATACCTTGTTTTCCTATGTCTCGCTCGCCTTTAACCCGTCCTGTGAGTATCTGATTTTCCAAGCCTTCCTTCCTCATTATCTTTCCTATAAATTCCAACTGTCTCTTCTTGATATTATTATAGTTTTTCTTTTTATATCCATTTTCTCTGAAACTTCGACATTGCTCTAAAGTTTGGTCTGTGGTATCCTTAGAATCTTTCTGTAGAATCAGATTTTTGTTGCTTCAAGAGACTTCATCTGCAAAGAGATTGTCCAACATTCACTGCCATATAGGAGAACTGATATTACATAACAGTTCAACACGCTTTTCTTTGTTTCCGTTACTTCAAGTTTCTCCTTCATATGTGAAGAGATTGTCCAGCATTCACTGCCATATAGGTGGAATGATATTATATAACAGTTCAGTACTCTTTTCCTTGTTTCTCTTGCTTTAAGTCTCTCCTTCATCTCTGAGGAGATTGTCCACCATTCACTGACATATAAGTTGCCTGATATTCCGTAAAATTCCGTGTTCTTTGTTTTTAATTTTTTTCTGTTTCTTTTCTGCCTAGCTTTCTGTTTCTCTTCTGTCTAGCTTTTAGAATGCTATTCTGGCTATCACGATGTATTTCAGCATCTCACATTCCGTTCCCTATTAAAACACATTCCAGATATTTAAATTTTTTAACTTTTTGATTTTGGTATCCCCCATTTGTAATTTACATGCTGCTCCGCCCTTTCGCTAACAACCATAAGTTCTGTCCTCTTTCAATCGATGTGTATCGAAGGAAATGGCGACTTACCTCGTGAAGTCAAGTTACAGTGTGTCGCGGTTATCATCCTTCAGAAAATAAAGAGCGCACGTGACCTCCTGTTTATATCGTTGTGATTGGTTGAGGTTTCACCAAAAATTTGCATTATGTTCTCATATAAATAAGAGGGTCGCGCTTAGTCCTTTCTCCTCGTTTTGCTTTAATCACTGCCACTTGGTTTAATAGGTAGCTTGTCTTGCCAGATCAATTACGACTGAGTAGTGAGTTCGATACTCACTGAGTGCCACATAATTTCGGACTTGTGTCTCATCTAAGCTACGTTTAGAAAATGGTTTAAGAGGTATTAGTTTGGTGCAAAAATAATGACGTAATAATGTCGTTTTTTGACGTATTTTTAACGTCAAAAAACGACATTATTACGTCATTATTTTTGCACCAAACTAATATTATGGTGGATATTATGAGAATGGTAAGCATGAATGTGTTGTTTTTGTTGTAAAGGATGCTGTGGTAAGTTCGGGTCAGTAATTATGGCTAGCTTCGTTTAAATATAAGACAAAAGATGACTGGCCTTACGCATAACCCCTTTTTTGACCTTACGCCTCTTGTAGTTTATGCTTAGTCCCTTCTTCTCACTCTCCGTCGCTACCTTAATTTCCGTGTCTGCTATCAGTACTGTGTCATCTGCGTATAATGCGTCTCTCTCTCTCTCTCTCTCCTCCTCCTCCTCCTCCTCCTAAATAACTGTTAAATTACAGGATAGCTTACGTTCTTTAGATTAGTGCGTCAACCAATCTAACAGAAGAAAAATACCGTAGAGAGAACAACGGGAAGAACTCTACTCTCTTTCCCATGAGGTATTGTGGAAGATACTAAAGATGTCTTCAATGAATGACTCATAAAATTTTCAAATCAAAGCCAGAACCCAAACCAAAACTGGAATCACTGATGTCTTCATGTCCCACATATTTTAGATTTCCAATTCGAGATCCTTTTAGTTTGAAAGTTTTTTTTTGTTTGTTTGTTTTTTGTTTTTGCTTGTTTTTTTTTTTTTTTAAGATCTTCAAAGTTACATTAGAGTCTACAGAGATTGGCATATCAAAATCGGAATCGCATACTGTTTCTCTTGCCTTTGACAACTATGTCTGTAACCGGATCTGGATGATGTTAATACCAATTCTGCACAGCTTCCTTGTCGTAAAAGTTGCAGATTTTCCAATGTAGGTATTGGCTCACTTTGTCATGCCGGGTTTTATATTCGGTTGATGCCAATACGGTGTAAATACATACAAGATGATCACTCGTTTCTGGATATTCATCATATAATTTGCATTTCAGGTTAACACAATATTGGAGTCTGTTTTCTTGATAATTTCTTCTTAGCAAAAACTGGTCCTGTACCGCAAGAATAAAACTTTCGCTATCAGCTTTTAATCCTGAACTACGTAACCAGTAAATATTGTTTTCTTTTACTTCATTCTGTCCGAGTACTTGTAGATATTTTTCCGTGTCTTCTATCAACACTCAGTTGTCAGCATATCTTAAGTTGTTAAGAATGTGGCTGCCATAATGAAATTTATGTAACTAAGCCTATATACATTGAACCTTCAGAAATCTGTACAGATATACATGATCTTTGACATTTTGGGCATACGTTTTGCAAAGGCGATTTGTTTCTCTACTGTAATTTTTAAAGTAATGTCTCTGTAAAATGGGAGTAATTAAAATTCAGTCCCTTGCTCTTTTCTCGTATTTTAATCGACCATTAGAACAAACTATATATATATATATATATACATATATATATATATATATATATATATATATATATATATATATAATACGAGCTTACCTCGGTGAAAAACTAGCGGTGATATATTAGTGTTGTGCAATATTTAGAGTTGTTTATATTCTGCATTTTTCTCTCACTTGTGTATTTATTCTTTCTATTTTTTGGTCTCGACCCATTTTATTTATTTCGAGACTCACTGAAGGATCGTGACACACAGTTTGAAAAAACCTTGCTCGAGCACAGATTATCTCTCTTCCTTATCAAATCTTGTCATTCTTAGCTACTTTCTTTTTCTCTCTTTCCTGATCTCATTTTTCTCTCTTTCTTGCTTCCATTTCTTGATTATTTTTCTTCCGTATCTCTTTAATCTCTCTGCTTGGTTCTTTTCTTTTCTCACATTTACGAATCTTTCTCTCCCTTTTCACAACTACTGTTTCCTTTTCTTTTTCCGTGTCACTCATTGCTCACCCACCCGCTTCTTTCTTCAATAAATCTCTTGCTCTTCCCATTTCTTTCTCCCTCTCATTTTCTTCCTCCCTCTCCTCGTAACTAATCTTTTCTTCCAGATCTCTCTCTCTCTCTCTCTCTCTCTCTCTATATATATATATATATATATATATATATATATATATATATATTCTATTTCCCTCTTTTCTTTGCCTCTCCCTTAGCCTATTTACCGTCTTTCTGTCCTTTCTATTTTCTCTCTCTTTTTGTTCCTTGAAACTTTTCAATTGTCTCTTGGCAACAGCTGTCATTTCCAATTTCCACAATTTCCTCAGAATTTTGCCATTCTCACAAGAATTCTCAGAATAAAGAATAAACAAAAACGCTAAAAAATATTACAAAAATAATCTAAGCGACACAAGAAATAGAAGGAAAAGTTTGAAAATACAAAATTTATTAATGGGAAGAAGAAATAGTGATTATCACAGCAGTACAAATAGAAGAAAAAAGATATATTCATGAGTGGGCAGGAAAGGCGATCCAATAAGAATCGCACAAACAATAAACAAAATTCACAATACTGAATAAATGTTTGCAAAAATACCATGACGCTACATGCCGTCTGCATGTCTATAGATTACTCGAAGCGAAAAGACAGCGTCGTATTCGGTCCGTTTGACTATCACCTGATCCTCGGTCAAAGAAATAAAATTGAAAAGATTGCTGTGTCAAGGATGAGGAAAAGGATCAAATTACAGTTCAGAAAGCTCGAAACCATCACTGCCACCCAAACTGGAAAAAAATAAACTACAGGGAAATTCTAAGAAACGAACAATGACCTGATCCTGAACGTACATCTATTACTTTCCGAGCCGTTATCGCTTTTATTGTACTAGTCTTTATTCTAAGAATGTTATTTAAATGGGAAGCACTCAACCTATTTTTTCGGCAGTTTTCATGTTTTTCATGCATGAAAAGAATTGTTCACCGCAGTATGTACTTCCCCACATGCAGGACGGTTTCTAGATAATTTGACAATTTCATCAAATTCATTAAAAGAATGAGCTTCTTTATGAAATTCAAGAAGGGAATGTTCTCTAAGATAAGTTTTCAAATATTCCCTGTTTTGAAGCTCAATGTGTTCTCGCTGGTATTCGCTTGGTGCTAATTAGAAATTTAGGTATATTCACTGGGCCACAAATATACATTATATAAGTATGCTTTTAAAAAGTTAAAAACTTTGTGAATATCAAGTTTTAATAACAAATATATATAATTACAAAAATTCGTTTTTATATTTTTATATATACACAAAATAAATTAAGTTCAGTGTGATTTTTGACATTGCTTTCCTTTTATAATATTGTCAATATCTGCTTTTATAGTACTAATCTTTATTTTTCAGACATTCCTTTTCGCCACATTTGGCTGGTTTTTAAGTACAAACTCGACATTATTTAGTCTGTTTCATTAAAAATAACTTTTATAAAATCACAACCATAAGTGTGTATTTTCTCATCTATTCACAAATATAAACAGAGAAATTTCTGTTAGGTCATTAGGTCAGGGTTGTCCAACCTTTTTATTTCATGGCACAAATTAGAAATTTAGGTGCATTCACCGTCCTACAAATGTGCTTTATACAAATATGTTTTTAAAAATTTCAAAACGTTGTGAATATTAAATTTTAATAATAAATATATATAATTGCAAAAAAATATTTTTTATCGACAGTAAATAAAAGAAATTATAAATACACAAAATAAAATAAATTCAGTGTGATTTTTGACATCAAGCTCTTTTAAAATATTGTCAGTATCTGCTTATATGGAACTCGTCTTTATCTTAATGGATTCGACTGGATTTCGAACTCGGGTCCCCGACATCTCAGTCTGATCCGCTGACCATTGCACCAGGAGCCCTTTGCGCTTGTGAAACTCGTATTTATTCTAAGAATGTTACTTAAATGGAAATCAATCAACATATTTTTTTCCAGCAGTTTTCATGTTTTTTTATACACAAAAGTTGTTCACATCAATATGTACTGCTCCACATGCCTAACAGTTTTCTAAATAAGCTAAATATTTTTTTTTAATTTATTTAACTTTGGCTCTTACCCGGCGCACAAACCGCTGTATCTTAGCAAAGGCCTTTGCCCGCTTTCCCCTTTAGTTCAATGGAGAAGTGAACCGACTAATACAATCTGAGAATAATTTTCTCGATATACGTTACTACAGTAAATGAAAATATACCTCAAGATTTTAGAGTGCAGTGGGTCGCATGCAAATATTAAGTGTGCCGCACAGGGTCCCGTTGGCCGCGGGGTGGACGTCTCTGTCATAAATTAAAGGAAAAAAGAATAAGTAAATTAGACAAAATTGTTTTTTGTTTTTTTTTTAATCAAAATACACAAAACTCAGTAAACAAGCAAATAATTTCTGCCTGAATTTCTGGAATTAGAAGTTGTCATTACTTAAACTATTTACATTCGGACTATTTTCCTCATCTTTGTTGTTGCTATCACAATGTTTCAGCCGTTGTGCTCTTTGGACTTCCCCAGGTCTATATCGATCTGGTTAACCTACAGAGAATTAATTTCTGGGATGTGACGTTATCATTATCTACACTATTTACATTCGGACTATTATCCTAGCTCGTCTAGTTCTGTTTGAATTTCCGTGGTGAGGTGATATTATTATATTACTGACAGTTATCCTCATCTTTTTTGTTGTTAGCACATTTGGGCCGTTGTGTTTCCGGCCTACCCCACGTGTATATCGATCTGGGTAACCTACAGAGAATTAATTTTCCGTGATTAGAGGTGATATTTATTATCATTTATGACAGTTGTCCTCATCTTTTTTGTTATTATCACAAATGATAAATGTCCGTTTTGATATCATTTTCTTTAAATATTCCCCGTGACTCATATTCAGTCCATAGTATTCTCAATATCATTCTGAACCAAATTTCTATTGTCTCAATCTCTTCTTAATCTGTGAGATTGTCCAGAATTCATGGACATATAGGAAGACCGATATTACATCACATTTCAGTACCCTTTTTCCTTGTTTCCAATGAAATTTTCCTGTTTCTTAATACTTTGCTTAACTTTTGAAAGACATCTTTCACTATTCCAATGGACCTTCGGATTTTGGTGTCCTACTAACTACCTAATAGATATCGGCTGAGATTGAGAAATCGGAGATCCGAGTTCGAATTCCAGTGGAATCCATTCCATTCACTTACGTGATAATTCCCTTTGGAAAAGGTATGAATCCTCCTCTTCTTCTCCCTCCAGCTATGGGTAAATAGAAGGACAGAACAGGTTCTATAGCCTTGGATGGCAACTGTTCTACCGTAGAAAGAAATCGCAACCTACTGCAGGAAAAAATTCTGCCTCGCCAGTCATGTATCGAAAGATACATGATCGCCACAACTGAGTAATTGGCGTGCTAATACCCTTGGGAAAGGTATGATTTCTCCTCTTCTTCTCCCCCAGCTATGGGTAAACAGCAGGACAGACCGGGTTTTATAGCCTTGATCTACCGTAGAAAGAAATGGCAACCTACTGCGGGGAAAAATCTGCCTCGCCTGCCATGTATCGAAAGAAACAGGATCGCCTAGGCTTGTATAACGCATGGCACATATTTGACTGACTAACCTACCTAAGAAGGCCTGAGAAATCTGACACATCGAAATCAAAAGGGACACGGAAAGGCAGCGTGTCACCTGGCTGACGAGCATGTAAAAAGATCGCGGAACGAGACTTACAGCTAAAAATAATAGGAAGTTGTGTAGAGCCATGATCACCCACGTCCTGATGGATCACAACACATAGAACAAGAAGCTTCTGTAAATAGTTCTTTGGTTTGGTTTGGTTTGTTTTACGGTATATCAACCTCAATGCTTTATTTAATGCCGACAAGATTTTTTATTGCTGGTATATATATATATATATATATATATATATATATATATATATATATATATATATTCAAAAATGTATTGCTGGTAATTTTTTAATGTATAGCTGGAATTTTCCTCGACAATATATAGCTGGTAATAATTTTTTAATAAGTGTTTCTGGAATTAAAACCTATTTTTACATTTTCATAGTGTTTTAACCCCAGTTTGTGGGTTAACTATTTACCTATATCTGGGACCCTAACAAGTGCTACCACCCCGGGTCAGGGTGGACCTGGGAACACGAGTAAATAAGAAGGCCTTGCTATTGGACGTAGTATATCGTCTTACTCAGGACGCGGATATTGTTTATCGTCATACTCAGGACAGGTAAATAATTGTTAGATCAATGATTAAGAGTTATCGCAAAAAGACAAAATTTACTACAAAAGACGTGATCTTCTGGAGAGAATTGATCGCCCTCGTCGTGAAAGCGCACAGGACATAGAAGAAGATGTTCCGGTTGAAAAGCCATTGTGGTTAAGTGCTAAGTACTTTTTTTTTTTGCTACTTTACTGCTTTGGATAATGCAAAAAGCAGATTCTGCTAAAATGTACAGTTCGCATGCACTTCATTGATAATCAGTGGTTTCTGGCTTCGTTCCTGAGGCCGGCTTCAATTTGTTTCGCACATTTTGTTTTCATTTTCATAAACTTTTCCATCCCAAGGCATCTTTTCATTTCATTCGTATAGCAGATGTTTCTCAACGGAATCTTGTTATTCTGCCTTCACTAAAATTCCAGCCTTAATCAAACATTTGATTTTATACATTCATTTTTTTTTTTTTTTTTTACTTATTATTTGAGATATTTTAAAGAATATTTATATTGAGCATAATTTGGGGAGAAGTCATTATCATTCAAACAAATTTGGGAAGTGGCTATGGAATCATTCTTGTCTGAGGAGGGTTGACTTCCATTTTTTCCATAATATTTCAGCCGAATACTTACTATTAAGCAGTCCGTAGAAAAAATTTGTCACAATACTCGGGAAATAAAAGAAAGACAATTAATTGTTTCTTCTTCTTCTTCTTCTTCTTCTTCTTCTTCTTCTTCTTTTTCTTATTCTTCTTCTTTCTTTCTTTCTTCTTTTTTTCTTTTTTCTTCCTCTTCTACTACTACTACTACTACTTCTTTAGGCCTTGTAATTCAAGAGTTCTTTTTCGTCTTCATTTTCTTCTTTTACTTCTTTTTCTTCTTCATTTTCTTTTTCTTCTTTTTCTTTTTCTTCTTCACTTTTTCTTCTTCACTTTTTCTTCTTCTTTTTCTTCTTTTTTTTGCTTTTTCTTCTTCTTCTACTACTACTACTACATCTTCTTCAAGCCTTCTAATTCAAGACTTCTTTTTCTTCTTTTTTCGTTTTCATTTTTTTCTTTTCTTCTTCATCTTTTTCTTCTTCTTTTTCTTCTTCTTTTTTTCCTCTTTTTTCTTCTTTCTTCTTCTTTCTTCTTCTTTAGGCTTTGTAATTCAAGACATGAACATTAATGGTTCTTCACAACTTCCTACTGTTTGTAGTTTTTAGCAATATTTTATCCCCTGAGTTTCCATCTCTGTCATCCATTTACATAAGCTCGATAAGTAGGTTTCGCCGTTACCCTCTGTCACTTCAGGATATGAGCGATCATAGCTCTTCACAACTTCCTATTTTTTTCAGCAAAAAGTAATGCTTACCCTCTTACTATTCCTCCCAGTCCGTATTCTGCAATACATTGATATAGATATATGTTACGCTCTGCTTCCCCCCTCTCTCTCTCTCTCTCTCTCTCTCTCTCTTTTGCTGTAAATTAGCCCTGTGAGTTTCAAGATCACTAATCCCTCTTTCCTCATTTTGCATCTCAGAAATTTCAACTCTCTCTCTTTTTTATTAGAAGATAAGATTAAATATTTTCGGACTATGGCCATATCATGTTGAAACAGCGGTTCTCATACAATCAGCAAAGTTAAGCAATATCTAGACTCCTATGTTAACTTGACGGGTGACAGCTTAGGAATACCAGGTGCTATAAGCTTGAGTGGGTGTGATGAATAACGTCTTGGAATAGTTAATTGCAGAACTGAGATCCAATTCCAGTGGGATTTTGTTATATTCACGTCCGCGCAAATGCCGTTGAAAAAAGTATGGATTTACCTCTTCTCTCCCAGATATGGGTTAATTAGTAAAACATATACAACTAAATATTTATTGTCTATAAAAGAAATTATTCATAGAATTTAAAATATATATTCTGGCTTTAAATAACCTGCAGATAGTGGATAAGCCATAAAACAATTCACTACTTAAAATTTCCTCGTTACTCACATATTCCATCCATGATATTCTAGTAAGGTTTGCCTTTTCGCCGTCCTTCCTGATTACTGTTCTATGATCCATTTTGTTAGGCTTTGTTAGGGTCAGAAATAAAGACACAAAGAAAGGAATTGAGTTAAGCAAATATTATACAGGAACAGTAATACAAACATATAGAAACGAGTGTGTTACAGCAAGAAATGTTCGGTCCAACTATCAAAGCTGACTGGTGGAAATTTCCCTCTCCAAAAAGGCAGTACCTCCTCCTATTTGTAGCTGGGAGAGTCAATGTGTGCGTGGGTAAATTACCATAACTTATTTACAAATGCCTGTTAGGGAATTTACACACTGTTTTCATCTGTCTCTCTTTCCTTGCATCCTTCCCAAATACATCGAGTTTTCCAAGCAGTTCATATCGAAGATTAATTACCTATTTAAATTCAATTCTTTCCATAGATGACAAGTCTTTTAGGCGGAAGCCCGGTGTTATTTTTTTTATTTTTAAGTAACACCAAGGCCAAGAGAATCCAGAGGCCTCTTTTAGGAATTAAAATCCATTGCAACACAAATCTTTGCGCTCATTAAATTCGCGCAAAGAAAATCGATTGAAAAAATTCTCTCGGTAGAACGAAAATTTGGAGATGAAAATTAAGAGACGACGGAGAATGACAATGAGTGATATTTTGGTTGGCGTTAATAAAATTAGATTTTCGTTTTTGTTTTCTCATTCTTTCTTTCTTTCTCTCTCTCTCTCTTTTCTCTCTCTCTCTCTTTTCTCTCTTTTCTCTCTCTCTTTTTTCTCTTTTCTCTCTCTCTCTACCAATTGATATTCTATTTGGAATTTGCTTCGGTAGAAATCTCTATAGATCCATCATCTAGGACAGTGATTCATAAAGTGGGCGGTATCGTTCCTCTTGTGGGGCGGTGAAAAGATCCAGGGGTGGTGAGACAAATGGACAGCCATTTTCGATACAAAAAGACAATTCTGATCGCTACCAAATGTCTGTTGCCTCAAGTCTCTTTTTAATCTGAGAGATTGTCCAGCTTTCAATGGCATACACTCTTGTACAAATTAATTGAAACAACCGTTTTAGCTTCCATTCATTTACCATATGGTCGATTTTACACGCACTGGAGTGACAGGGTGTTATGGTCCGGTTCCTTGTACCACGGTGATAGTCCAAAGTAGAACCAATAAAGAAGGACTCGAACACGGATATGGAATAACACAGATATATTACAAACAAGAATATATATAGAGAGGTAGAAAGTGTTAGTACGAACAATCAGGTTTAGTAGTAATTGTCTGAACGCGACTCTGTTTCGGACTGCCTCTGACTCGACTAACTGACTCGCTCGCTCTGACTGACTGACAGACTCCTGACGGACTTCACTCCAGACTTCAGACTGAACGGTATTTAGTCCCCCCACACACACACACACGAGGGCATCATGTGGCACAAGGCCGGTTTAACGTGGGATGTCCAAGCTCGTGGGCTCGGCCAAAAATATGCCCTTTGAACCCGTATAAACGGGTCCAGGATCGGTTTACCTCCCCGAAAGAGACTCCGCCCTTCGGCGTAGCCTCGTTCGGGTTCCTCCCCGCTCGTAGGGAGAGAGTTCAACCGATCAGCCGGTCGCCCGAATTCGGACTGAATTCTCTGCTTCCTCATGAGGCGCAGTATTTATTACGTATGGAATAGTCCATTATGTTATTATGGGTAAGGCCCCATAACACAGGATGTAATCGATTTCTGTGTTTGCCTCAGATTAGGTCATTTGCAGTGGTGTGCTGTAATATGAAGCTGTTTTCGGGGTGTATGATGAAATTTGTTTGGTCTTGAAAAATATTGCGTGAATAAGATTTTTATCATGCCGAGACACCATCGATTAGTTATGCTCCGGCCACTGTCTGTGATGGACGTTACTCCAAGGAAGCTACGAAAATTTTAACGCTGCCCGAACACACTGACCAACCTTACCAGTGAGCAAATCAAAGTACTATAGACTGGCTCGGAAACTCTCTTTATTTAAATCCAATCAAGAATCTGTGGTCAATCTGCAAGGAACGACTTCGTGGAATGGACATACGAAATGCTAACATGTGTTTCATTGGAGAATTACGAATAAGATTAATAATAACGGAATTATTCGTTTTGTTTCAATTTGCACAAGGTTGTATAGGAGGACCCGGTATTACATCACAGTTCAGTAGTCTTTTCCTTGATTCCAAGCACATTTTCCTGTTTGTTAATATTTTACTTAACTTTTGGAAGGCGTCTTTCGTTTTTCCAATGTGCCTTTTGATTTCGGTGTCACACATATCGTCCTCTGTTAAAACATTCAGTCTTAAAAAAAAAATCCGATTACGTTGCACCGAAGGAACGGAACTTCGATGTTCTCGTTTTTTGTTTTTTTTTTTGATTTTTTTGTTTTTTGTTTCTACTTTTAATAATTTGCTTAGCTTTTGGATGTTTTTTTTTTCTACAGCATTTTTTTGTAACTGGCATTATTTAAATCATCAGTCTCAAAACTCTGCTGCAAAAGAAACAGGACATTGTTTATCACAACCAACAGAAAATAAAAGATGCCTCAATTTACTCAAAACACAATTTAAAAACAATAAAATATGGCTACCAAAAACAAAAACAAAACGCACATATGGTGTGGATACTATTTACATTATTCGGACTATTGTCCTCATATTTGTCGCCATATTTATTACAACGTTTCGGCTGTTGTACGCTCCGGCCTTCTTCAGGTGGTTGAAATGTCAAACTGAATCCGTTATTTCGCTCACTGGGGTAGATTATTCTAGTTCCACATGTCATGTTTAATGGATGTCAGTTATCAGTTATCTCCTGTTAATTCTCCTCTCCAAGTTCTCCACTGCCTTAACCGGGTATTGAACTTGGAGAGGGGAATTAACAGGAGATAACTGATAACTGACATTTGATGATAAAAATCCCTTATAAAAATTTTTTAATAGAAAAACACTTAAAATTAGTTGCTCTTGTGCTAGTAATATAGAAAGGACCATCTCAGCCCAGAATAGTAACCTCCTAAATAAATTTATAAACAGTGGATCAATGGATATGAAACCCACATCCAATTACATAAAAAAAACTGATTATCCCGTTGAAGGTAAATGCATGTCTAAAAACGTGGTATATGAGACAACCATTTTCCCCGAAGAAAATGTAAGCCTGAATAAAACTTACATTGGAATTTCTGCGGGGAATTGGAAACAACGATTATATAACCACAGGCATTCCTTCAACAACATCCCTCTTAAAAACCAATCACCTTTATCCAGGCAATATTATATTTGGTTTACAGGTCTGAATGTTTGAAGGCTACTTTTATAGCTTTCATGAAATAACGATAATTATCCATGGTATTTTAAGTGTTTGACATTAATTAATTAATATATATATATATGTATATGTATATATATATATATATATATATATATATATATATATATATATGTGTGTGTGTGTGCGTGTGTGTGTGTGTGTGTGTGTGTGGATAGATAGATAGATAGATAGATAGATATAAAGAAAGAACAGTAAGATATATAATCCGGTGTTCTTATAGATATTTTTATTGTTAGAAAATAGTGCTCAATGTAAATTTACAGAGCATTAATATTATAAATTATTTGATTTGAAATATGTTTTTTTTTTTTGCTACACAGTTCTAATGTCTTTAATTTAATTATACAATTAAATTCGTAGCTTTAAGCTTCCAATTTTGAAACATGTTTAAAACTGTGTAGCGAAAAAAACATTTTAAATCAATTAATTTATAATATATATATATATATATATATATATATATATATATATATATATATATATATATTAAAAATCAGTTGAATCTGCTACCGTGATTTCAACTTAACAATGTCCTCAGGCGATTTTTATCAAATGACTTCTTAAAACTTTATTTCTGGTTCAAATGGTTCTTATCCGGAAAATGTCATTATTGCTAATATATATATATATATATATATATATATATATATATATCGAGAGAGAGAGAGAGAGAGAGATGGGGAAAGCAGAAAATTTTATTAACATTCCTCTTCATAATTTAAAATATAAAAGCCTGCCCCTTTGAATACAGGACGAATGAAAAGAGGTGTTATGGAATAATTTTGATGAAAGTAAGTGCAGCAAGCATTCGGAGCAAATTTATGACTTTTTACGGAAAGGCTACAGGTGATAATAACATACGTAACTAATCACTCAATGACGTTAATGACAGTCGTGTAGTGAAAAGAGAAATAGATCTTAGTGAAAGGCTATGGTAGCAGGCCTGCTGCTGCTGCTACTGCTGCTGCTGCAGCTGCTGCTGCTGTGAATGTGGATAAACTTCCAAAGAAAATGATTTTGTCCACATGATTGATCTATTGATAAATACTGCAAAATGTCATTTAGAGCAGATGAATATCTAAAATACTGTTCGACTCCAGGGAACAGAGGGTGCATAACATACCTTATGATACCCGGCTGCGTGGTAAATTGGTTTATCATTTTGTAATGTTTATACACTGAGAGTATGAGGCTAAAGACAATTACAGAGCGTTTTGTTTTTATGACGTTTATAGAATTATCACTTAAAGTAAAAAATCGTTTAGTAGACAAAGGATTTGATAACAATGGCCATGTTTCTTCTTTGATTAGGACTTATAACGTCTTTCCTAATCTATGACAATTCACATTTGCTCTTTTATTCATTACAGTTTCGCACGGTCGAAGTCCTCGAGAAAAAAACAATGGAACCTCCAAGTAACGTCACCGAACTCATCACATCCACCCTTTCTTCAATCACCCTATCCACCCCTAATGCTACCATCAATGATACAGGTATGTATATTATTTATTACTAGAATCAGTTATTTATAGATTAGCACTAAAGCTGACCTTCAGACGGACTTTATATTTTAAGCGTTTTACCTTCAGCGTCTTATGTATTTTAAAGTTAGAAGAATTTAGAAATAATAAAATTATATTACCTTTATTCGATACCTTAATTCGGAATAATCTTTCTTCGTATACGCAACCAATCTCCGAAGTTAGGTTACATTCATTTTGCGGTATTTTTTTCTTTTCTTTCAAAATCACCTTTCTTTCAATTTTAAAAGACATTAGCGAATCCGAACTATCTAATGTTTCGAATACGTCACAGTACGCGTGATGGAAAAAGAAAAAAAAAACAAACATATGAGAAATATACTGTACCCCGTTTAAGTTTTAATTACCATTGGAAAGGTATAAATTCAGCTCTTCTTCCCCAGCTATGGGTTAACAAGTAGGACTTGTATCACTAAATCCTTATTATCTAAAAAATTCTTACAATCTAAAGTTTTCTGGCTTTAAATAACCTGCAAAGGGTTGATAAGCCGTAAAAAACGAATGAATCAATCAATGAAATGTATTTTAGATTTATTTGTAAATTCTGGAATATAAATGTATAGAAACTGCCGTAGCAACAAAGTTAGGGATCATTTTATATATTGATTGTAATATGAAATTGAAACCCCATATTATAACCATATTATAATTTCTTGTCGTCATGTCTTTTAGGTTGATTTACATTGTCTGGAATATAAATGTCTAAAAACTACACTGGCCTAAAAGTGAGGGATCAATTTATACATTGACTGTAACACAGAATAGATCCCCCACTTTATATCAACATTATAATTCCTTGTTTATTTTTTATCTAATTCTGATTAGGTATAAATCCACCTCTTTTCCCCAGACATGGGTTAAATAGTAAGATTTGTATCAATCATTATTTATATAAAAAATAAAAATTCTCCAATCAAATATTATTTATTACTATTTTTCCGACTCCATGATCTAACATCGATTTAGCTAAGCTCGTTTCATTGTCTGTCTATATTTCTGAGGAAATGAACCCTTTATTTCGCTCACTGGGGTAGACTGTTCTAGTTCCACGTGCCATGTTTAATGGATGTTAGTTATCAGTTATCTCCTGTTAATTTCCCTCTGAAAGTTCTCCACTGCCTTAACCGGGTATTGAACTCACACTCTTTGTGTCCTCTCACTGGATCGAAGTAACGCCTTTATCCACAGTGCCGTGTGTCCTTGTTCAGGTCAACATTCCAACCACCTGAAGAAGGCCGGAGCGTACAACGGCCGAAACGTTGCAATAAATATGGCGACAAAGATGAGGACAATAGTCCGAATAATGTAAATAATGCTCGTTTCATTGGTTTCACAGTTTTTCCTTACTGTCTCTCTTGCCTCCGATATGTCGCGGCTTACCACCATATCACGTTATATTCGCTCATGCCCAAATACCTTTGGGAACGGTATGAATCCATCATTAACCAGCTATGGGTTAAATAGTAAGACTTGTATCACTAAGTCATTATTATCTCAAAAAAATTCTTACAATGTAAAAATATTTCTGGCTTTAAATAACCTGCAAAGGGTTGATAAACCGAAAAAAACGAATCAAACAATCAAGTAATCTGAATTGCTGAAATGTTAGATAAATTTTAAAACTTCATTTTTTTTATTCTGTAGCCAACGTTCTGATGATAACGTGTGTGGGCGTGGCAAGTGTTGGGGGTAGGTATGCAGATGATACTCATTAAATGGATATGAATGATTATGAATAATAAATCAGTGTCCTCTACCAAATATTTCCAAAAAAGAAACTTAAATCTGCATTTAGAATGAAAGCAGTGATCGCACTTACCTTGAATTCATCATAAAAGTCCAGTATAGTAACTATTAAAGGCTTCAAATCCGTCAGTGTATAGATCGGTTGAAACATATTTCTTATAGAAGAAGGAAACTGAACCTAGAATACGTTGCGCTAGGGTTAATTTCGACCAATACCGTAGGTTGCTATAAAGCCAAAACATCAACATAGAAATCTGATTCATATTCTTAAATAGCCTCGTCAGACGAAAACATTCATATTGATGTCATGCAAGGAGGAAAAAATCAACCAAAGTGACAAGTTAACTGATAAAAAAATTTCGTTGCTTTTGTGACCAAAAACACACGCGCACAGTATTCAGATATGCGTAATTTAAAAATAGAAATATGTATGTGCAAAAAAAAAAAAGAAAATATATATATATATATAAATTCTATTTTAATCTAACCCCAACATTAGGGCATTCAATAGTTATTATAACCTTAGTTCGTTGTCAAGTTTTTGAATTCTAGTATACTTGTATTTTGATTGGTCATTCCAGCTTATATAACAGCGTTTCCCCTCGCAAGGGGTGGTTAATTGATTTGAACTTTTTAAAACCCTTTATTCTACATCCAACAACATCACTTGATAAGACACCAGAGGTGTTGAAACCAAATGGCTATTTTTGTAGTGATTTTATAACATATTTATGTTATAATTTTCGAATAAATAATTATATATATATATATATATATATATATATATATATATATATATATATATATATATATATATATATATATATATAAAATGTGTCCATAAAGTTCGTGTGCACTTTAAAGTTATAAATTATTTAAAGTTCACATTTTATGGTCACCCTGTGTATATATATACATATATATATATATATATATATATATATATATATATATATATATATGTATATATATATATATATATACAGAGAAAACCTACACGGATACACACATATATATATATAAAGAGTGTGAGTGAGATTCGGTGAAAGCAAGAGAGGATGATAGAATGCGTGAAATAGAGGAAGAAGCAGAGAGTGAAGTCGGGAGAGATATAAAGAGGTATAGAAAGAAATAAAAGGTACGATAGATAGGTAAAGAATGCATTTTCAAAACTTAACGCAGAACACCCCTCCCTGATTTTTTTTAGAGATCTATCCCTTTTTATCCCGTTTAGGATTGGGTTTCCAGCTCATTTCAAAGTTACTTTAACGCTATACTTCTAATATCTGTTGCTTATTTATTTATTTACTTATTTTCATCTCGTCACTAGAAATGGATAAGTTCGCGCTCTTTCTTGATCTTTTGACTAGGAGTAGAGGTTCATCCGTTGTTCCCTGTTTAGGAATGAGCTCCTGGTTCCTTCTTTTCATTTTCATTCACTCCCAGTAGTCACTTGCGTCTTAGTGGCATTATTGCCTTGCTTGGGATGAATTGATTAAAACAAACGAACCGCGTAAGAATTAAATTTGTATTGCTTGTAAAATTCATAAAAGCGAAGATGTTGGCAAATATGGGATAAAAGAAATTAAAAAAATAATTCACGTTTTATTTTTAAATTGATATTTAATTTAAATTGTATTTTTTAATTGGGATTTTTAATGATTTTGCAAGAGTATCCTTTTTAATAAATTGATCATAGACCTATAGAATAAAATTAAATATGAAAACAAATATCTAGAAATTTGATAGAAAAACATGAACAAGTAAATGAAAGATGAGAATGAAAATTCAATGAGAAATGAAGAAAAACAAAGAAAGAAACAATTCAAAATATAACAGAAAAAAGAAAGAAAAGAAGAAAAGAATTTAAATACATCAGATCATGTGACTGTGATTGGTTGACCAAAACCCTCGCCCGGAACTGATTGGCAGAAAAGGACTGGTGTGTTTCCATCTCCCGCTTAGCGAATCGTATTATTGCTTGCCTCTTATTGGATTTATTTCGCTCGTTATTTCATTAAATGATCTTGAATCATCTACGAGCAAATCGGGAAAGCAGAAAAGAATTCGAAAATAAAAGGCGAAACAAAAAGTGTAAAAATAAAGGCGAAAATTTTATTTCAAAATATTTGAACTCACCAACCAGCAAGGAGAAAAGATTCGAGATTTTGAAGTAATTTCATTTCTCCTTTTTATTTTTTATCGGGATTTTTCTTTAATTTTTTCCTTAAAATATCAATTTCAATTCGTTTATTGCGAATTTTATGATCGCTTCTTTTTTTCTCTTTTCGTTTAACTGCGAACATTTCTTCTTCCTCAACTATTTATCATCATTAATGCTCTTTTATCAAAATTCTTTTTCTTTTTCTCCTTCTATTTCATTTTAGTGGAGGGGGGGTGATTCTTTTATTCTATTTATTCTTCCATTTCCTTCTTCAATTTTAATACTTTTTTCTATTTGTTTCACTTTTTTTGTATTTGTTGTTTTTTGTTGTTGTTGTTGCTGCTGTTCTGCCGGTTGATTTAATCATTCACTTTCCACATACTTTTCACTTTTTCTCACACTTTCTTTTCCTCACCTTCTTGTTATTATTCTTTTCTTCTTCTTCTTCTTCTTCTTCTTCTTCTTATTATTATTATTATTATTATTATTATTGTTGTTATTATTATCTTTTTCTTCTTAAATTCCACTTTTTTGTTTCATTTTTCTATCTTTTCCTCTCTTATTGTTCTTGCCCTTCTCATTATTATTATTATTATTATTATTATTATTATTATTATTATTATTATTATATCTTTTTCTTCTTAAGTTCCACATTTTTTGTTTTATTTTTCTATCTTTTTCTCTCTTATTGTTCTTGGTCTTCTTTTTCTCATTATTATTATTGTTATTATTATTCCCTTTTCTCTTTCTCACCTTGCCCCTTTTTTTACAACTGATTTCCAACCCTTCTTATTTTTCTCTTTCTCCCTTTACTTTCCCTTTAACCAGTTTAACCCTAACCCTTCTTCGTTCTCCCTTACAACCTGACCTCTATACTTTACCTTTTTTTAGATAGAGAGTGTGGGAAGGGGTTTCTTTCAGATCCCATCCACCTCTCATCCCACCATCAATTCCGTGTTGCTATAAATAAATCAAATTCTAATAATGTTTTCTTAAATTTGATTTCTTCGGTTATGTTGCATTGAATTTCGTCACCACTTTGCTTTTTCTTTTCTTTTTTCTTTTCTTTTCTTTTTTTTCTTTTCTTTTTTTTCTTTTCTTTTTTTTCTTTTCTTTTTTCTTTTTTTTTTTTTTTTTTTTTCTTTTTTTTTCATTTCTTTTTCTTTTCTTTTATGTTTTTGTATTCTTATATCTTATTTTCGGGCAGGGAGAGGCGCTTCTTCCTTGTCACGATTACTCTTTCTGCATTCACTCAGTGCCACTCGTGATCACATCAGGTGTTAGGTATAATCGTTCTTCTGTTTTTCTTGTATCAGGAACATTTAGCTATTTTCTTTTCTTTTTATTAACAAAACAAATGAGTTTTTTGACTAAATCAAGCGTTACGAACCAAGAAATTATGCTGGTCATATAGGAAATCTGTCTCTATTTCTGAGATGAGGTATTATGTACACTATTTACATTATTCGGACTATTGTCCTCATCTTTGTCGCCATATTTATTACGTTTCGGTCCTTCAGTATCTGTCTATATTTCTGTCTTATGCTGGTCATATAGGAAATCTGTCTCTATTTCTGAGATGAGGTATTATGTACATTATTTACATTAATCGGACTATTGTCCTCACCTTTGTCGCCATATTTATCACAACGTTTCGGCCCTTCAGTATCTGTCTATATTTCTGAGATGAGGTATTATGTACACTATTTACATTATTCGGACTATTGTCCACATCTTTGTCGCCATATTTATTACGTTTCGGTCCTTCAGTATCTGTCTATATTTCTGTCTTATGCTGGTCATATAGGAAATCTGTCCCTATTTCTGAGATGAAGTATTATGTACATTATTTACATTAATCGGACTATTGTCCTCACCTTTGTCGCCATATTTATCACAACGTTTCGGCCCTTCAGTATCTGTCTATATTTCTGAGATGAGGTATTAAGTACATTATTTACATTATTCGGACAACTGTCCTAATCTTTGTTACCATATTTATCACAACGGTTCGGCCGTTGTACGCTCTGGCCTTCTTCAGGTGGTTGGAATTTTCTTAAGGACACATGACTCAATGAATAAAGGCGTTAGTTAGATCCAGTGACAGGACCCAAAGGGTGTGAGTTCAATACCTGCTTAAGGCGAAGAACTTGGAGAGGGGAATTAACAGGAGATAGCTGATAACTGACATTAGACATGGCACGTGGAACTGGAACAGTCTACCCTAGTGAGCGAAATAGTTTTCAGTTCGACATTCCAACCACCTTAAGAAGGCCGGAGCGTACAACGGCCGAAACGTTGTGATAAATATGGCAACAAAGATGAGGAAAATAGTTCGAATAATGTAAATAATGTAAAATATATTGATTAAAAAGTGATTTATTTAATTCCAGTAGTAATCAATAAATCGCAACATTAACAGAATGTCTAAAAGAATATAAAGAGAAATATGTGTCATGGGGAGCTGAGTCCAACTCTTTGTGTTATCTCAGATTAAGCAGGATCAACAGAACAGATGTTTTTTTAGTTTTTCAACGACTTCTTTCTTTTTATGTGCCATGTCCTTTCAGGACGTAGGCGATCATGGCTCTCCACCTCCCTCTATCCCTTGCAGCTCTCAACAAGTTCCTCTCCTCTGCCTCCTCCCCCAGACCACGTTCTGTCATCCACCTGCTCAAGCTGGTCAGGTATATCACGCGCTGCTTTCACTTCTCTCTCTTACCCTCTATTCGACCCGTGAGATTCTCCAGGCCCTCCTTCCTCATTATGTGTCCAAGAAACTTCCGCTGCCTCTTTCTGATGTTAAATATAAGCCTCCTCCTTGTTTGAAACCTCTCTAATATATCATCGTTGCTCACACGCAAGGCCCACGATATCCTTAGCATCCTTCTGTATAACCACATCTCCGTCGCCTCAAGTCTCTTCTTCATCTTTGAGGAAATCAAAGGTATATTGTGTAGTGTAGTAATAGTGTAGTCCTCACGCTACCATTGGCTGTAGAGAACATACCTTAATTGGATGTAGACAATTTTCTTTTCTTTTTATGTGCCATGTCCTTTCAGGACGTAGGTGATCATGGCTCTCCACCTTCCTCTATCTCTTGCAGCTCTCTACAAGTTACTTCACTCTGCTTCCTCCCACAAACCCCATTCTCGAATCCACTTTCTTAAGCCTGCTAGGTATGACATGCGTTGTTTTCCCTTGTCTCTCTTACCCTCTATTCGACCCGTGAGTATCAGATTCTCCTTCCTCATTATGTGTCCCAGTAACTTCAGCTGCCTCTTCTTGATGTTAAATATAAACCTCCTCCTTGTTTGCAGCCTTACTAAGACCCTCATCGTTGTTCACACACTCGGTCCGTGATATCCTTAGTGGTAAAGAACTTGAGGATTGCTGTAAAGACATTAAGCTTAATATATCTTGACATAATTAAAAAAAAAAAAACTGATGGTAAAAAACTAAAAAAAAAAAATGAGAAAAACAACCGGTTTCGCTCCCGCTCTTCAAAGTTTTCAATCGGGAAATAAAGTGCAAAATACAATAAATCCAAATTAACGAATGATTGATGAGAGGGAAGAAAAGGGAGAAAAGTAAAAGCGGGGGAGGGATTATTAGAAAGTGATGATAGCAAACCCCTGCAAACAATCACGCTGTTTACAGAGAGCGGGATTTCGAAACTTGATATTCAGTGACTCTAGTACTTACACATGATATAAAGCGTTTGACTGGGACAAAACAGTAAACCAGTCAACATAGAATTTAGACACACACTGTTCTTTAAAAGCTGTTCACAAATTGAGGATCCATAGGTGTTTGGGATTAGTTCATTTGAAACAAAAATGTGATTTCCTGATCCTACCTGGCAGGTGTTGTTTTATTCTCGTAACTAATTGCTTGGTAGTCCTCCCTATGTAGCTGACTCCGCAACCACAATTGTATTTACAACAAAATTCACTTGATGAGGGGGTAAGACGCGCGCACACACACAAATACACACACACACGCACACAAACATATATATATATATATATATGTGGAAAGTGTTTGTATATATATATATATATATGTAATATATATATATATACTATTATTTATATATTATATGCGCAGTTTTAGTAGAAAGGGCTCAATATTAGAGATAGTGCTAACATTAATCCAACTATATATATATATATATATATATATATATATATATATATTTGTGTGTGTCAAAAGTAGAAAGCATAGTGATTTTCCGACCGTACCTTAGATATGATACAAGGCGGAAATTATGCGGCACCCAGTGAGTTTCGAACTCACTACTCAGTTGTAATTGTGCCAGCAAGACAAGTTTGCTATCTATTACACCACCTCGAAGTGCCCAAATGTTTCTCTAAGCATAGCTTAGATGCAGCACAAGACCCAACGTATGGTGCACCCAGTGAGGCTCAAACTCAATACTCAGCCGTAATTGATTTAGCGAGACAAACTCGTTAACAATTACACCACGTCGACGTGTCCTAAAAAAAAACAAAATAGAAAGTACAGTAAAGAAATTTAAATGTCATGATTTGGGCTCGATTTTATTTTATTTTATTTTTTTTTTTTTTTAGTACATCCAATCCAGGAAATTGCCCAAAGAACCTCCCTACTTAGAATAATTAGTTGATGCCTTATTTTGTCTTACGTAACTGACAGACTGTTTTCAGCCATGAAGCGTTGAGGAACTTTTTTTTTCCTTCATTTCCTTTTGACGCTTCCCTTTCGGTTCATTTATCCTGAGTGCACCCTTTGTCTTCATAATCTCTTTCTTTAACGTTTCCTCTTGTACCGACGTTGATTCAAATATTTGTTTATTATCTTTTTACATTTATTTAATACTGTTTTTTTTCCTTTTCCAAGGATTGCCACGATTTCTCTTCTTTGTTCTTGTTTAAACATCGTTCGATGCAGAGGAATTAGCGATTGTTTTTCTCCGACGAGACCTTCAAGCAAATCAGTTAAACATTTTCGCATAATGAAGTTGTCGTCAGACATTGAAATTAGTCGGGAAAATGTGGCGAAATGTCTGTTTAATCATTGATTCGAATGATTCGTTTTTCACGTTTTATCAACCCTTGGCAGGTTACGTTGTACGCTCCGGCCTTCTTCAGGTGGTTGGAATGTCGAACTGAACACTTTATTTCGCTCACTGGGATAGACTTTTCTAGTTCCACGTGCTATGTTTAATGGATGCCAGTTATCAATTATCTCCTGTTAATTTCCCTCTATTTCTCCACTGCCTTAACCGGGTATTAAACTCACACTCTTTGGGTCCTGTCACTGGATCTAACCAACGCCTTTATCCACTGTGCCATGTGTCCTTGAGAAATGAAGGGTTCAGTTCGACATCCCAACCACCTGAAGAAGGCCGGAGCGTACAACGGCCGAAACGTTGTAATAAATATGGCGACAAAGATGAGGACAGTAGTCCGAATAATGCAAATAATGTACATAATATTTCATTTCAGAAATATAGACAGATAGAAAATATTTTTTGAGATAATAATGGCTCATTGATACAAGTCTTACGTATTAACGCAAGAGGAAGTTTCATGCCTTTCCCGAGGGTATCTGCGTCTAGATGCATACAACAAACACAAAGGAAAATAGAAATCGGCCCTTCGATTAACAATTCCATTACACAATCTGCACATCCAAGGTTTCAGCACCTGGTATTCCCAAGCGGTCACCCATCCAGGTAGTGACTAGTCTCAACATCGCTTAACTTTGTTAATCATACGGGAACTCGACTCTTCGATTAATAATTCCAAGCCATTTTCCATTACACTATCTGCACATCCAAGGTTTCAGCACCTGATATTTCCAAGCAGCCACCCATCTCTGTACTGACTAGTCTGAACATTGCTTAACTTTGATGATCATATGGGAAATCGGTTCTCCGATTAACAATTCCAAGACATTATCTATTACACCACCCATACATCCGAGCTTAAAGCACCAATGTATCGTGATTTCCCATCTGATGAAACGTTAAAAAAAAACTTTTTTAACGTTGAGACAAGATGTACATTTTTGTAGTGGGTATGTGCATGTTCTAATGTAACACTGCATAATATATATATATATATATATATATATATATATATATATATATATATTATTATTATTATTATTATTATTATTATTAAATGGACAAAGTCCGACAATTATTTTAAGACATTTTTATGTTTAAACATTCTTTTTTATAGATATAAATATTTAAGTAAATGCTCTGTTTTATAATAAACAGTATTAAACAACATTTACCTGTCTGAATGTCCGAGTGATTTTCATAAAAAATATTCGTCCTCCGACAGGTATCGAACCTGTATCCTATACGGAACTGTCATATAGCCTGACGTGCCTTTAACCGATTTGGTCACAGAGGAGCGTTCGGTTGATAAGGTCGAATTTACTGCTTTTAATAATGCTAAAAATAGTCTGATAGCCCTCATACGTCGAAAGGGGGAGTCGACAATACGCCGTTCAACGTCTCTCGCCTTCAACTCGTACGGTTCTACAATGTCCTTGCATTTGAATCATTCCTAATGCTTTCAAAAATTTCGAAACATGTTGTGTGATCAACTCCTAATGATTCTGCAAGTTCATCTTGCACTTGACATGAGTCTTCATGAAGTAATGCCTCCAATTCTTCGTCTTCAAATGTTATCTTCAACATAAAAATTATTATTAAGCGTCTAAACCAATCTCTGTGTGTTGTTTCTGACAGAGGATGGTTGCCGTAAGTCTCAACAAGAATTGTGTGTGCTTCAGCTGAAGATTTCTTTTCAATAAAGTAGTGCAGTAAAATTCCCCGCAAATACACATTGGCAAAAATTCTGACATGTTTAACGCTAAAAAACACTTCGGTGAAATGACAACCACTGAATTTCACGCTTGCATATATCACTTCTTCGTGGATGCGTTACCATCTGAAACTAGACGCAGTTCTGAGAACGCCATCTGCTTGAAAACAGCAAGAACTTATTCAAGGTCTTAATATATTCTTTAAAATTACTAATGGCTGTAGCCTGACATTCTTGGAACGTTGCAACCAGAATATTAACTGAAAAGATGTGCATCAAAATAATAAAAGTTGAACAAGCAACAAATTGTTATTGGTATTCACTTACTAATTACAAAAAAATTATGATGTCACAAATCCTGAAAAGACAGGCTAAAGCAGACCTTAGCAACAACGACAGGAAGCCTTCAGCAAGACGTGGAAATAAAGAATAACATTAGTAGATGAAAAGAATGGGTATCCAGCAAAGGTTTCGATGGAAATAATTCGTAGTGTGATTGCTTTCTGGAAGCAGAGTAGGATGGATTAAATTGAATTCCATATTGCCTAGTGTTCCTTTTAAAAATTGGAATCTGCGTGAGCTGGAACGGAAAGTAAAAGGAAACGGATTGTCTGTCGATCTATCCGTGTATCGATTGGACATTTTTTTCCTGTTCCCTCTCACACGACAAGACAAACATACACGTACACACTCAAAGGGAAAGTTCCAGTCTGAAGTCTTTAGAGAAATCTCCTTATCCATATGTTCCTATTAGATACCCGATAATGGTTAAATTTCGCCAGCTATGGCATTTCGTTCTGAGCTGACATCTTTTTTTTTAAATAAGTAAATCCTTTGTTTACAATAAGCATTTAAAATTTAAACAAATTACAGTAATTTATAAATATAAATAACAATAGGAAAGCTGTAATTGTTGCCGACGCGTTTCGTCCCATGTGAACGGTATTTATTGTAATAAATACAATCATGGCACAAGGCCAATGAAGGGGAGGGGTTGAGGCTGGTCTTCACTAATTATCTTATACCTAGCTAATCCGATTCCCGACCCATTCACTCATTACAATTTGCCCATTCACCACAAAAACTCATCCATCACCAATCAATCCTCCATACACCATAATACCGCATTTTCACAAGGGGGTCCTACAAAACACGCCCCATGCCGTAAAATTTAATGATAATAAATACTTAAAAATCTGTGATGAAAAATGTGAATGAACCCCAAAACAAACTAAACATGAACACAAAATAAAATAAACATAACTGATGTTAGTAGGGCCCGTCCAACCCTCAAAAAAGAGAGGCCGCTGTATTCTGCCCATTTGGACAAAATCAAGAAGCTCTCTCACTAAGGGAGTGGGAAAAGGAGAAAATATACACGGACATTGGAAAGAAAAAACTGACCCAGTCGAGATAAAAAAAAAAAAAAAAAAGGGAGGGTCAAAACAAACTCGGGAGGTTGGGAATCTCAACTTGGATCATAACAAAAGATGTAGCCGGGAACAGGCTAGGAACAACATTTACTCACATTAACTAGGTACACAAAAGCTTGTCTAACCTAACCAGGGGGTGGGGGGCTCCACAGGAAACCACCCCGATGGGACATAGGTTTGACCTAAAAGAGAAAATCAAGGTTAGCTCCGTTCAAACGAACCAAGCTCGCCTCAGGCACCTACCTTTCGTTGAAGACTGTCGAATGCAAGCGTTTTCTATCAGTAATAATATTCTCAAACCAAAAAACGAAATGAATTTATTTAAACAAAGTAACTAATAATAACAAAAACAAAATGTCCTTAGCAACGGGAAGAATTTAGAGAACGCTATTTTCATCCTGTTAACTGAAAATTACGTCATTTACTGTCACGTGTGGAGATATTGTTATTATTGCTGTGTTGATGGATTCAACCATTTTCTTTTGATTTCACAATATTGTTGTGTACATTTGTTTGGGAGAGTAGTAATTCTGCTAAGAAAAGTGAAAAAGGGGAAAAGCCTGGGCGTAGATTAATATTTGGATAATATTCAATGGCGGCACTCTCTAGGATTTTCCTTCTGAGTGAGTTATTTTCTTTTTTTTATGAGTGTAGCATTTTTAAAATCAAAATTGTGGTTGAATTTATTTCTATGTACGACTAGTTCATTAGCTAAGTTGTTTTTTGTGAGGTCTCTTTTGTGCTCATAAATGCGTTTTTTTAAATTTCTACTTGTTTCTCCAATATATTGGGAGGAACAGTTTTGGCAATTTATTTTATAAATGCCTGCTTCAGAAATATTATTGCTATTAGTGTTTGAAGATCTGAGTATATCCATAATGGTTTTGGAAGTTTTCCTATAGTCATTTATATTTATAAATATTGTCTTTTCTACAGGTTAACTCTGAGAAATTTTCAAATTTACAGTAAATAAACCTATCTCCTTCCAAAATGTGTATTCTTAATAAACCTTGTATGTATGTATGAAAGAATGAGTGGATGGATGTGCGGTTGGTGTATGTTTTGGCGTCTTAGAACAAAAAAATTGACGACCCGATTTCGAATTCTAACCATTCGTTACATGCAGTTTCGCGCAATTACCCCTGTGAAGATTATGCAACCATAGGTATGGGTCTTTTCCTGGTCTTAAAGAGTAAAACAGACTGGGTTTGTTCAGACTAGGCTTGCAACCAGTCTAGGATTAAGACAACAATGTATTCCCAAATCCGGATTGATAGAATATTTGTTAGCAATGGTCATACTCGTCTAACGATTAAGCAGTCATCATGTTCGCATACAGAAAAGCGAACAACCCATAAATCAAAAAAAGGTTTATAAGGATTACAGGAAAGTATAATGTGCAAATATCACTGCGTATGCTAAGAAAGTTGTTTCATTGTGTCGTGCAAGACAATTCCTCTCTCCAGAATCTATCTTACATATCTATATGTCTACCATTCGCCCATGCTTCGAATATTGCTGCCATATATGGTCCGGTACTCCTGCTATTTATCTAGGGCTCCTTGATAAAATCCCCAAAACAGTCAGCAATATTATGGGTCCTGATCTGTCATCTCGGCTTCAGTCCTTTGTTGTGCCTTTCCTATAAATACTTTTATGGTAATTGTTCCGATGAACTCTCCGCTATGGTACCTAAACATTATGAATTTAGGCTCATTAATGAATTGGCAACAAGGTTTCATCAATTTACATTTGAATTGGCTAGATATAACCGTATGTTCAATGCTAACAGTTTCATTTCTCCAACTTCTCGCATGTGGAACTTTCTTCCATGCTTTCATGCTAACTTCCTTTATAGTATCTATACCATGGCTGATGCTAACCTCCAGGAGAGTGAATTTTTACGGCTTCAAGGACTTACGTTTTCAGTTGACGTGAAGTGGAAAGATTATATAGAATCAATTACTATGTCTGCAGCTAAGAAAGTTAGGCAATATAATTTTTCTCTCCTGAATATTTATACCATTCGTCCTTGCATTGAATATTGCTACCCTATATGGTTCTGTGCTCCTGCTGTATATTTAGAAATGCTGGAAAAAGAGCCGAAGAAAAATACACAGTATTATTGGTCCTGATCTGGCATCTCGAGTTCAGTTACTTACTCACCTCCGAGAAGAGAAGAAATTGTCATCAAAGAATTTACTATTCAAAGTTGCGAATTAATGAGATCTTGCCGGCAATTTAGTACTATGCCTAAAGTTTAGGGGCCACAGCTGAAAGTTCATCCGAACAATTGCCATGAAAGTATTTATTGAAAAGTCTAAAGAAAGTCAGATTACAAAGGTTGGAAAGTAACTGACGCCAAGATGCCTGGTCAGTACAAATAACATTGTAGATTCTTTATGTTGTCTTTTTCAATCTGCTTTGAATATAGAGTTGTGCTTTTCTTGGACTGTTTGGCAACCAAGGCTAGCATTCCTAGTAAACGCTGCTATTAATCCCCATCAGGATTAATAGATGGTTTCATGCCTTTACAAGAACACTTGTACGAATGCAAACAAAAAGACCTTGATTGAAATTCGAACTTAGAGTGCCAATGATTGCATCTTCATTTCTAATATTACAGATTTGGTTTGTTTTGTTTTACGGCTTATCAACCTCAATGGCTTATTTAATCCTGACAAGATTTTTAATGCTGATAATATTTTTTTCCAAAAAGTATTTCTCGTTATATTTCTTTCCAAAAATTTATCGCTGGTAATATTTTTTTTTCAAAAATGTATTGCTGGTAATATTTTTCCAAAAGAGTATCTTTTTCAAAATTCATTGCTGGTAATAAAACCCATTTTTACAGATTTTGACCTCAGTTTGGGTGTTAACTATTTGCCAATAACTGGGACCGTAACAAGTGCTACCACCCCGAGTCAGACACTGGACCTGGGAACGCCAGCAATTAAGAGGTGATTCCAAGCTCCTGAAAACCTCTTGATCTGAGGCCTTACTGTTGGGTGTACTTTATTGCCTTACCCAGGACGCGAATGTAGTTATACGCAGGACGGAAATATTACATAATCCTGTGAGAAGTTGTCATTTTGCACTAAAGTATGTAAAGCAGGTGAAAAAATTATCACTTAAATGTATGCGGCGTTTTGCAAAAATCGAGTCTAGTTTGCACAATAGCAAAGGACAAAAGTTGTTTTGTTTTTTTTACATACAAAGGTAAATATTTTTACGGGGTTCTTATCTCTTCTACACACATGTGCAATCGAGTAGAAAATCAATGTATATTTAAAGACGAAAAGCGACTAAACAATACCACAAAGAAGAAATGACCAGCAAGAATTGTTGGCACCGATGCCCATTAATGGCATCCATTACGAGTTTGCGATCGCCAGAAGACATTTCTTTAAATGGACACCATTTGTATTTGTATCGTCTTTCAGCCTTTGTTTATTTATTTATTTGAAGTTGTTTGATTTTTCTAAATTTCTGAACAGAAATTCTCTATCAGAGAAAAAGCAGACTCCTGGAAATGAAATGAAACATGGCAAAGTGCGAACAACGCTTTGTTTCCCGCCAGATTTATTTTGTATCATTATCTGGAAACATTGGGCATTCATAGACATATGGTCGGTCAATAAATGCAGAATCTATCCTTATAAGGAAACATGTAAGATTACCATTGTCATAAAACATAAGACAAACAGATATTACAATTTGATCCAAGTCCCAGGGCCAGGGAGTGAAGAAAAGCATAACTCTAATATCACTGGCTACTTGATCAATGAATGCAGAATGTTTCCTTATAAGGAAACGGTTAAGCATAACGGTTAGCGTTAAGCATAATACGAACAGATATTACACTTTAATCCAAGTCCCAGGGCCAGGGAGTAAAGAAAAGCATAATAAAAGTAGCACTGGCTATATGGTCAATGAATGCAAAATGTTTCTGTTATAACGTGTTTTGTAGCGCTTATAATATAATTAATGCTTCACTAACTGGCCGTGACACCTGAATTACTTCGTCTGAAGACTGACTCCAAACGGCTACTTCACCTCTAACCTGGAGATATTTATTTATAGTTATGGACTAGTCTATATAGTCAGCGGTGATGTTATTTTTACTCCTTCTCAGAAAACGGCTATGGTTAACATTATCATTATGCATAAGACGAACACATTTATCCCACTCCCATAGCCATGGAGTGAAGAAAAACATAACTCGAGTAGCGCTGACTGCTCGGTCAATGAAGGCAGAATGTTTCCTTATAAGGAAACGTCTAAGATTACTATTACCATTGTGAATAGAATAGCAAACAAGAACATTATGATTCGTCGTGTCGTGTCTTCTGAGGGTAAATCAGAGACGTCTTGAATGCTGAGCAGGATTATATTAAAAAAAACAATAACTTGTGTTCAAATGTGTTTTAAAATATAATTATTCTTTTCTGTTGAAACTCTTTGTTTCATTTGTCCTCAGCTATCAAAGTGTAAGATCTGTTCGTATTATGCTTAATGATAATGGTAATGTTAGCTGTTTCCTTATAAGGAAACATTATGCATTCATTGATCAAATAGCCAGTGATAGAATTATGCTACTCTAATTATGCTTTTCTTCACTCCCTTGTCCTGGGACTCGGATCAAAGTGTAATATCTGTTCGTATTATGCTTAATGATAATGGTAATGTTAGCCGTTTCCTTATAAGGAAACATTCTGCATTCATTGACCAAGTAGCCAGTGCTATTCAAATTATGCTTTTCTTCACTCCCTTGTCCTGGGACTCGGATCAAAGTGTAATATTAATGGCTGTATTACCTTTCATGGGATTAAATCATTAAATCGTTTCAATAATTATAAATGTAAAGCATAATGTTAAATAAATTACGAGACGAAAATGCAATAGGGGGAGATATTGATGTAATTCGAATCACCAGGCGAGGATTGTAAGCTGGGGTTTTAGGGATGAATGATCTGTACCCTCTGTTACGTTTTATTCTTCTTCTGATTATCTTTCTTTTCATTATTATTATTATTATTATTATTATTATTATTATTATTATTATTATGTTATTCTCTCTTATATTACACTTTGATCCCAGCCCGAGCGCCAGGGATTGAAAAATAAAACATAACTTGAACAACACTGGCTGCTTGGTCAATGAATATCAAATGTTTCCTTATAATGAAACGACTTATATTGTCGTTATCATTTGCATTTACTGATTATCCGATATTCATATTTACATTCTATATTTGTTTACGATTTGCATTTAAAGATTCTTCTAATCGTTTTTTTTTTTTATCTTTCTTTTTTTTTTTTAAATCTAGTCAAACCCGTCTACATCCCAACTGACGGCTCCACAGGACAAACCAACGTCCTCGGTATTGTGGTGTTTTCCGTCTTGATGGGCGTCACACTCGGTCGTATGGCCGCCCGGGGTAAACCTTTGCTCGATGTTTGCAACTGTATCAACGAAGCCACCATGAAACTTTTCAAAGTATTCATCTGGTAAGTAAAACATTACTTCATTCATTGTAATAGACCGACTACAATGTTTTATAGTTTTACAGATGAATTTGCTAGATGTAGCCGTAAGTTCTATGCTAACAGTTTCTTCTCTTGCACTTCTCGCTTGTGGAAAGTCTCTTCCAGCTTTTTGCTTTCGAGTCAACTTTGCTCTTCAAAAATTTAATTGAAATGTCAATCGTTATCTTCTGTCTTCTTAATTTATTTTCTTTACTTGTTCTCTCTCCCTAATAATGCCCTTTTTTTTCTCATATTTTCTCACACTGACCTTAGAGGCTTTATTGACTTTCCTGTGATGACATTATTAAAACAATTACGTTGCTTAAATCGTTTAAATAATTATAAATTTAAAGCATAATGCTTAATAAATTACGAGACAAAAATTCAATGGCTGGAAGTATTGATGAAATTGGAATCACTAGGTGAGGATTGTAAGCTGGAATTTTAGGGATGACTGATCAATACCCTCTTGTGTGGGGATATTTTTTGCTGCGACTATTTTCAATGAACCCCGCCATATTCTGCAATACTTATACAAAATATTTACATTGAGAGAGTATGTAGGTGTTGCTCATGTATTCAATCTTTTGTATCTCATATTTTATTTATTTCTTTTTTTACTTTTTTTTTAATAATACAAAGCCCAAGAGTCCCTAAAGCTAGAGAATTATTAAAATAAATTATTGTAAAGGTGCGCAAGGAGAGAGCAGAGACGCATATCATAGAGATACATAAGATAGAATCTGAACTTGAAGATGTTAAGATTGTAATAATAAAGGAAACATATCTTAGGTATCGATCCCACAATGAAATAGTTCCGGACCAGAAACTGTCTGCCTGGAACTCACTAATTACGACCCAATTTACTTTGATCTCCTTCTTCTTATATTCTCTAAGGCTGAGTAACCCGTTTCGTCTTAGGTGATTTATTGCCTTGCTTGGGTTGAAATGATAAAAAGAAAGTTGAATGCAGTCTACAACAAAACGGAACCACCTGATGCGTTTCAAGGGGCAATACATACATATATATATATATATATATATATATATATATATATATATATATATATATATATATATATATATATATATATATATATATATATATATATATATATATATATATATATATATATTTATGCATCCTATACGGAACCGTCATTTAGCTTGACGTGCCTAACCGCTCGGCCACAAGGATCGTTGTGGCCGAGCGGTTAGGCACGGTTCCATATAGGATGCAGGTTCGAATCCTGTCAAAGGACGAATATTTTCTATGAAAATTTATCGGACATTCAGGCCGGTAAATGTTATTTAATACTGTTTATTATAAACAGAGCATTTACTTAAATACTTGTATCTATAAAAAGAACGTTAAACATAAAAATGTCTTTAATAAATAAATTGTCGGACTTTGTCCATTTCTTAATGTATATATATATATATATATATAAACGAAAGAATATTAATCTACAACCCAGTGTGTCTAAAGATTTTAATATTTTTTATTGTTCAATATATATATATGTGTGTATGTATGTGTGTGTGTGTGTGTGTGTGTGTGTGTGTGTGTGTGTGTGTGCAAGTAAAGGATTGGTGTAGATGGAATGAAATTCCAGTAACCGAAAACGCTATTCTTAAAAGAATAAAATATGCTTAACATAGACTAGGTCAAATATTTATTCCAAAATTCTAGCATAAATATGTTATAACATCACTACAAAAATAGCCACTTTGTTTGAAATTTGAATATAATGTTTATTCCGGCATACCATGAAAATATCTAACCAGTATCAGAGATAGCTAGATTCTAATTGCGATTTGAACTCTCTTCTCGTTTTCTGGTATAAAATTTGACATCCACACCGTCGCTTATTTCGATTGTAACACTAAATTCTTGTGAGAATTGTGCAATTATATATAGTTAAATGGCTTCTGAAAGTACCTAGCTTACGGCCACATCACGCTGAAACAACGGTTCCAGTACGATCACCGAAGATGATCAACTTCAAGCCTGGTCGCTAAAGGGTGACCGATGTAAAACACCAGCTTCTATAAGCTTGGATGTGCGGGTGGTGTGATGAATAATGGCTCGGAATTCCTAATTTTAGATCCGCGTTCCAATTACCCCCGCATTCGTCATATTCAAATACCCTTCTTCCCCCAGCTATGGATTAATTTTTAAGACTTGTATCACTAAACCATTATCATCAATAAAAAAACAAAAAAATCCTTAAAACCTAATAAATTTCCTGGCTTTAAATAACCTGCAAAGTGTCGATAAGCCGTAGAAAACGAATCAATCAAAGCTCTATCTACCATGATCCGATCAGATCAAAAATGGAATATTGCTTGCATGTTTGGGCTGGAACTACTCAATTATTTATTTCTCGCCTTGATAGAGTTCAAACCCGTTACGCGGCCTTGTGGGTGATTTGTCATTTTCCATTCTAGAACCTCTTTCTCACAGACAAAAATGGCACAATATTCCGTAGTCCTAGTACCTTTAGGGCTAAGGCTTGCCATATCATGTACACAGGGTCACCCTATCTTCATTCTCTTAATGTAGATTCTTTCTCGATCACTATCATTTTAGTATCTTCACGTCTACGATCAACAATTATCTATCCTACATTCTCACCCAATTCTTCTTATATCCAAACAATACAAGAATCTTTAGTAAATCCTGACTTAGGTTGGCTCTTGGCAGTTTTATTAGAGGATGACTAACGTCAAATAAAAAAAATGCTGGCTTAAAACCTACGCCATAATGGAACGACAGTTTTAATGCGTTAATATTTTAGACATCCATACAGAATCTGTTTTTATCCCTCTCACCTTCAGTGAACTGGACACACACTCTCTCTCTCTCTCTCTCTCTCTCTCTCTCTCTCTCTCTCTCCTATATCTCCTTCTCTCTCTCTCGCTCTCCTTCTCCCGCTCTCCTTCTCCTGCTCCCCTTCTGTCTCTCATTCTACCTTTCTTTCTCACTCCTCTTTTCATCCCTTTCTCTCTCCTCTTTTCTTCTCTCTCCTCTCTCTATCTGCTTTTATCTCTTTATCTCTCCTTCTCTGTCTCGCTCCTTAGATTTCCTTCTCCTTCTCTCTCTTCTTCTCCCTCCTTATCTCTCTCCTTCTCCCTCCTTATCTCTCTCCTTCTCCCTCCTTATCTCTCTCCTTTCTCTCCTTCTCTGACACTCGCATTCTTTCCCTCATTCTCACTCTTCCATTCAGCCCCTTCTCTCTCCTTCTCTCTCTACCACCTTCGCTCACTTCTTTAACCTCTCTCCTTCTTTTCTTTCTCTTCTCTTTCTCCTCTCTCTTCTCGTTTTCTCTCTCTCCTCCTACTCTCTCTCCTTATCTCTCTTCTTTTTCTGTCTTTCTCCTTCTCTCTCATTCTCTCTCTCTCTCTCTTTCACATTCTTCCTCTCTCCCATTCTCTCTATCCTTCTCAATTCTTCTCTTTCTCCTTCTCTCTCTTTTTCTCTTTCCTTCTTTTCTCCTTGTATCGATCTCTCCTTTTCCCTCTTTCCTTATTTCTCTCTCTTTTCTCTCCTATGGGTCTCTCTCTTTTATCACTTTTATCTCTCTCCTTCTCTCTCTCCTTCTCTCTTCTTTTGTCTTGTTCATCTTCTTCTAAATCTCCTCACTCTCTCTCCTTCTCTTTCTCTCTCTCTCCCTCTCTTACTCTGTCCTTGCACAGTAATAAAGGCCAACAGTGGAGTAATGGAGCCGAGTTCCAGTCAAATCCGTTACATTCACTTCCGTTTTAATAACCTTGGGAAAGTTAGGGATCCTCGTCTTCTTCCACTAGCTATGGGTAAATAGAAGGACAGACCGGGTTCTAGAGGTTTGTACGGCAGCTGGTCTACCGCAAGAAGAAATAGCAACCTACTTGTCAGTCATAAATCGAAAGATACATGATCGCCTAAGCGTGTGTCACGTATGACAGGCAACTGATTGTTTTCAGAGTATTATAAATATTATTTTCATTAAAATTGTTAATGTGGTGTTTATTGTTACTTATACATTCTTGTCAAGAAAATGATGCCAAAAGAATCCTGAATTCATTTTATGGGAATATCTTCCATTGTAAACGCAAATCATTCTACCGAAACTCGTATTTATTCTTCGGGTGCCTTATCGCAATTATTCACACACGAGTTATCTGCTCTTGATTTAAGGCCGCGCCTGCTTATCGTTGCCATTACATGCGAATTGATGGAAGAAACGCGCCGTTCGGGGAATATTAGAATAATTACGGTGTTGGCGTTGTTATAGTCATCTCTTTGATTTCTCTTATCTAAATAAATGCAGGGAAAGAAAGAAAGAAAGAAAGAAAGAAAGAAAGAAAGAAAGAAAGAAAGAAAAGGGGGCGGCAACTGTAAAGAAAGAAGAGCAAAAATAAAAATAAAAACCTAGATAGAAGAAATTAAGAAGTAGAAAGGCACTCTATAATGAATGAAGAAGACAATTACAAAAAGATAAGGGAAGTAAAAAAAGAAGGAGGTAAAAAGAAAGATAAAGAGATTAATTATATTTTCCTAAAAATTAATCGAAAAACAAATATTCAAAGAAAAGAGGAACAGTGGATAGAAAGAAAAAAGAAAATAACATAATAGAAAGAGAGGGTAAAAAAAGAAAAAGAAACAAAAAGTGTATAAAGAAAGAAAGAAAGAAAGAAAGAAAGAAAGAAAGAAAGAAAGGAAAATATATGTAAATATCCTAGGGAAACAAGGATGGAGAAGACTGACTGATTGAACGAATGAAAGAAAGAAAAAAGAAAGAACGAAAGAAAGAAAAAATAAATAAAGAAAAAAGAATAAAGAAAGAAAAAGAAAGAAAAAGAAAGAAAGAAAGAAAGAAAGAAAGAAAAAGAAAATAAATTAAGTAGAAGCAAAAAAAAAGAAAGGAAAGAAGAAAGTAAATGAAGACAGAAAGAAATATCGAAAAGAAATAAACAAAGAAAGAAAAGAAGAAAAAAGAAACAAATGAAAGAAAGAAAGAAAAGGAAGGAAGGAAGAAAGAAAAGGAAGAAAAAAGAAACGAAGAAAGAGAGAAAAGAAAAAGAAAAAGGTAGAAATAAAGAAAGAAAAGAAAGAAAGAAAGAAAATAGAAAGAAAAGGAATGAAGAAAAGAAACAAAGATAGAAAATAAGGAAAGAAAGAACAGAAGGCAAGGAAGGAAGGAAGGAAGGAAATAAAGAAAATAAAGAAAGCAAAAAGAAGGCAAGAAAGAAAAAATGAAAAAGAAAGAAAGAAAAGGAAGGAAGAAAGAAAAGGAAGGAAGAAAGAAAGAAAAAGAAAAGAAAAGAAGGAAAAAAGAAAAGAAAGAAAAAGAAAGAAAGAAAGAAAGAAAGAAAGAAAAGAAAAGAAAAGAAAAGAAAACAAGAAAAGAAACAAATAAAGAAAAAAGAAAAGAAACAAATAAAGAAAGAAAAAGAAGACAGAAAAGAAAACAACAAAGAAAGAAATGAAGAGAGAATGAAGAGTAAAGCATAATGCCGAAAGAAAAGAGAGAAAAGCTAATATTTTGAAAATCGAGAACAAAATAATCAATAAAATCGAATATTCATTTTTATATCTTTCCAATTTTCGCAAAGAAAAGTGCATTTTGAAATGTGTTGTCTGTGAAGCCGTAATCACGCAGACCCCATTCCTACAATCAATTAATGGAAAATATCAAAGAAAATATAAGAAAGAAACGAAAAAGGTGAAAAAGCATGAATTTAGCGGAACTGTTTGTTTCTTTGACCGCCTTAAAAAGTGATCACCCTCAATAAAGTACTGACATCTGCTACGGAAAAACAACTGAAAAGTAAGACTTTTGTTCCAGTCAGCCACCCTCCACCATAAATTTCATAAAATATAACTACGTTAATAAGAGAAATAAAAAAGTGCTTTTTTGGTGTGTGAAACTTGAATGATTTGAGAAAGAATAATAATTCACTTACACTGGGAGGAAACTTTCTACATACGGAATAAAATGAATTCAGTAAGTACACAAAAATAGAAAGGGGCATAAGACAAAGATGGGTCTTCTCGCCAGACTTATTCAACTTTTACATTGAGGCAACCTACAAAGAAATAAAAGTCCCACGAAAATTTATTGTCAGACAAAATCTATCTCTTTAAGACCTTATCTATCTATCTATCTATCTATCTATCTATCTATCTATCTCATTCTGTTTCTATCTATCTCATTCTGTTTCTATCTATTTATCTATCTATCATTCTGTTCATAATCTATTTATCTATCCATTTCATTCTGTTCATATCAATCTATCTCAACCTATCCATATCTATCTATCTGTCTGTGTGTGTTTGTGTGTGTATGTGTGTGGACATGCCTGCATTCGCCCGCCTGTCTGTGTGTGTTTGTGATGCATTTCTGATATATACAGTTATGTGAAACAGGCGTAGTGTTTCCTCACCCATGTTAATATCATCATTTTAGCCCTGAGATAATTTCAAAATTGATTTCACAAAATATTTCCATCTTTGATGTGATGTTTCATAAAAAAAATATTCGGCCCATCACAAATGACGTTTCTCCTGGATCCAAGTACTCAAAACGGTCAATGTAACTGAAGACATCGAGTCTAATGATGATTTTCTAAGCTTGGCCTACATGCGGCACAAGGCCAAATTTATGGAGCTCCCAGTGCGGATCGAACTCCCGACTCAGTAGTAACTGTTTTAGCTTGCTAACCATTAACCGTCAAGCTGCCCTGTATACTGATTTTCTGAGCGAAGCTTAAACGGGGTACAAGGCCTAATACCTGGAGTATTCAGTGAGGATCGAACTCGTTACTCAGTCGTAATTGTTCTAGCAAGAGAAGCTTGTTAACCATTGCACCACGACGAGGTGCCCAAATATATTGATTCTTATGCAGCGTTTTGCTTCAAGTGGGAGGCGGCCATGACTTTCCACCACTTTTTGTAAATCTCTCTTGCTATCCATCCTATGCCCTGTTCTGCTATCTGTTTGCACAGTCTCATTAGATAGTTTACTCACTGCCTCACTCTGCTCCTCTTGACTTCAGTATAGCCTGTGAGTGTTAAATTCTCCAAGCCCTCTTTCCCACAGGTTTCAACTATCATATTTTGGCTCCGAGTAAAACATATAAAACATGATCCGTCGATTGTATTCTCAGCGTCCTTTTGTTACCCCACCCCACCCCGACGTCTCCTTTTAATCGCAGAGTAAACTGTCCAGCATTCACAACCATAAAACCATAAAAAAAAATCAACCTAATATTTTTCGTAGCCATTTTTGACTCTAATTACTTTTTGTTCGGCTGTGTATTAAGTCATTTACCGAATTACCTGTGTAATAGGACCGGATTAAATTTCATCATTTTGCTATGATTATCACTTCAAAGAGACCGCGAAGTGGGTCAGGCATCTACGCCCTCTCTCTTCTTTCATCACTAACCCGGCAGACTTCTTTTTTTTTTCTTCTTCTTCTTACTTAATTCTGAATATTTACTGGGGTGGTTCGAGTCTTTGTTCTGGGAAACTGTCCAAAGGTTATGGAAATATCGTTTTGCTGATCAATCATTTTCTTTCTTTTAAATGTGTTACATCCGCTCATCAGAACCTCCTAGCCGGAATACGCCTAAACTAATCGGTCGGTGGGGTTATTTTTATGTGTATTTTTAATCCAATGATCACCCTTTCCCCCGGGGTGGCTGCTTGTGAAACTAGAAACAAATATCATCTAGTTTTCAGAGCTACTAAATAAATATATTGTATCCATGAGATGCATGGGACAAGATGCGCAGATTTTCAACTGTTTATTCATTTAAAGACATACCTCGATTAATGCGCATTTCATTAATGCGTTTTCGATTAGTACACTAAATTTTTATGTACCAACCTTCGATTAGTGCATATATAATACTCGGTTTCAGTTTAATCCTAGTAATTAAAAATTGATTTACTCTCTCTCTCTCTCTCTCTCTCTCTCTCTCTCTGTCGCTATTTTTTACTCTCTCTGTCTCCGTTTTATTTGTTTTTGTTTCGGTCGCTCCTTTTCTGTCCTTTTTTCTTTTAATCTCTCTTTCATTCTTATTTTTTTTTTCTTTCTTCCTGTCCTATGCCTACCCTCAGAACTATTAAACTATTACAACAATATGAAGGTATCCCTCGATTAATGCGCATTCGATTAATGCGTTTTCGATTAGTGCGCTAAAATTTTATGTACCAAATTTCGATTAGTGCATATATAATACTCGATTATTTCGGTAAAACATTCTAATCGAGGGATACCTATATTTTTATTTGAAATTCGTTTAAATAAATTACTTTCTTATTTTCATTCCGACATTTTAAAATCTTCTAAGGATATTTGCTAATACTAACCACTGACTGACTTTGGTCAGTATCAATTTTTGTTTCTCATTCATTGCTTAGAATATTGCTGCCACATATGCTCCGGTGTTGTTGCTATATACCCTGAGTTCTTTGATAAAATCCAAAGAAGAATCAGCAATGTTATTGGTCTCAGCCTGGCATCTTGGCTTCAGTCTATTTACCACCACCGTAAAGTTGCCTCCCTGTGTCTTTTCTATAAATATTTTCATGGTGACTGTTCAGATGAGCTCTTCGTAGTGGTACCTACATTTTATGAATTTAAGTACAGTACCAGACTATATTTTAATTATTTATTTTTGGTTTTACACTTTTATATTCTTTTCAGAGTATTAGAAAAGATTATTTTCATTAAAATCGTTACTGTGGTATTTATTGTCATTTATATATTCTTGTCAAGTAAATGATTCCAATAAAATTCCGAATCGAGAGATTTATGTATTTTTATTTGAAATTTGTTTAAATAAATTACTTTCTTCAGGGATTTCTATATTTTCTATTATTAGGAATTATTGGATTTTGTTTTTAATCAAACATTTCTTTTTACGATAAATGTACATATGTCCAAGAGATGTTATGGGTAGCGGCACAGAATGAGACATTGGTGACACGGGTTCGAACTCCGGTTGAATCGTTACACTGGACACAACTGCTCTTAGGAACAATGTGAATTCATCCAATCTCTTCGATCTATGGATTAAATAATAGCACAGACTAATTTCTCTTGCTGTAGTTCTGGAAACTGATTATCTCAGCATTAGCATTCCTGATTGGTCTGCCAATATTTGTATCTGCATTGGTTAAATAATATTATTATCATTTGTCGGATTATAACGGTTAATTTCATTTAGTATTAGATTTAGTGTTACTTTTAAAAAAAATTTCTTATCCCAATTATTGCGTCCTGAGTAAAACGATAAAATACATCGGTGTCCTGGATAAGACGATAAACTACATCCATATCCTGGGTAACATGATAAACTACATCCGTGTCCTGAGGAAGACGATGAACTACATCCGCGCCCTGGGGAAAACGATAAACTACACTCCACAGCTAGAACAACTATGACTGAGTAATTAGATTGATCCTCACTGGGTCCCCCATAATTTCGGCCTTGTGCCACATCTAACCTACGCTTAAAACATCACCATATACACACTAACTTAAAAGAAAATGTTTATATAGATTTTCCAAGCGTAGATTAGATGAGACACAAGACCGAATGTATGAGGCACCTAGTAAGGATCGAACTCACAACTAAGTCGTAAATGTTCTAGTGAGACATACTTGTTAACCACTACACCGCCTCGAAAGGACGAAAATATGCTTATAAAGAAACCAAAATCAATATCAGGAATATCGGTTCAACGTAATGGATTTGAGACATGCAATTCTTGGGGAAAAAGTTTTACGAAAAAATTAATTGCCTTTTCAATCGACAGCAACGTTTGGTGTTAATTCAATGAATAGCAAACGTTTCCTGCATGGAAACGGATAATCTCAGCATTAACATTGCTGATTGGTCTGCCATTATTTGTATCTGCATTAGTTAAAAAAATACTTATTATCATTTGTCGGATTATAACAATTAATTTCATTTAGTATTAACTTTAGTCTCACTTTTTAAAAAACTTTCTTGTCCAAACTATTGCGTTCTGAGTAAGACGATAAACTACATCCGTATCCTGGGTAAGACGATAAACTACACTCCACAGCAAGGCCTCTGATAATGAGGTTTTGAGGAACGTGGAACCACCTTTTAATTGCTGGTGTTCCCAGGTATCCCCTGACCCGGGGTCGTAGCACATGTTAGGGTCCCAGCTAAGAGCAAATAGTTAACCCCCAAACTGGGTTCAAAGCACAATGAAAGTGTAAAAAGAGGTTTTAATACCAGCAATACTTTTTTATAAACAAAAAACTATTACCAGAAATGAACTTTGAAAAAAATATATTACTAGCAATACATTTTTTGCAAAAAGAATAGTACCAGCAATAAAAATCTTGTCGGCATTAAATAACCCATTGAGGCTGATATGCGTAAAACAAACCAAACCAAATTATTGTGACATGCCACACTACCTAACACAAAAGAAAATTTGAAATCTCTTCATTACTATAAAGAGCTATAACATTTAGTGGACTTCAGAAGCCTGTTTTCCTGAAAGATTATTTCAAGAGAAAGTTCTTATAAATTTTAAGCAACAGTAACTTTTCGGTCAGTAAATGTTGAATATCGCATGGAAACAGTTAAACTTACCATTATCGAATGTTATTTGCTCAAGGACACATGGTAAAGTGGATAAAGGCGTTGGTTAGTTCCAATGACAGGACCCAAAGAGTGTGAGTTCAATACCCGGTTGAGGTAGTGGAGAACTTTCAGTGGGAAATTAACAGGAGATAACTGACATCCATTAAACATGGCACGTGGAACTAGAACCGTCTACCCCAGTGAGCGAAATAAAGGGTTCAGTCCGACATTCCAAACACCTGAAGAAGGCCAGATCGTACACCGGCCGAAACGTTGTAATAAATATGGAGACAAAGATAAGGACAATAGTCCGAATAATGTAAATAGTGGAATAGGGATTGTTTGCCTCTTTGAACAAGACACGAAGGATCCTAACTGTGAATGTCAGAAAGATTGTTTCAAGAGAATGTTCTTATAAATTTTAAGCAACAGTAACTTTTCCGTCGGAGAATGCTGAATATTTCCTGCATGGAGACAGTAATGTTTAGCAAGCATGTCTTGCTAGAACAATTATGATTGAGTAGTGAGATTCGGTACTCGCTGGCTGCTCCATACTTTCGGCCTTGTTTAACATTTAAGCTTACGCTTAGAAAATGACTATGTAAGCCCTAGCTTAAAAAAATATTTATAAAGAAACCAAGATCGAAATCAGAAATATCAGTCCAAGTTAGTTGATTTGGGACGTGCAATTTCTTTGAAAAGTTTTACAAAAAAGAAATTATAATTGTAACTGACAGCGACGCTATATGTATAAATGTGCAAGGGGTGTTACGTTTAGTGGCACAGGACGAGACATCGGTGGGACGAGTTCGAATTCCAGTTGAATCGTTAGATTGGCGCAACTACTCTTAGGAATGATCTATGGGTTAAACAGTAGCGCAGATTCAATTTCTCTTGCTGTAGATATCGACCAGGAACGGCAAAAAGCTCGGAAAAAAACGTATAGAGCCTTGGCGTAGCAAACACTACGTAACTAATGAGTGGATCGTGAAGTTCCCAATAACCAAGACTAAATGTGTTATATTTACTGGATACACATCTGTTAGCAGATATTCAACTGGAATTCGAACTTGACTCTCCGATTGCTCAATCCGAGCCGTTATCCATTACTCCACCATGCTTCTACAAACGTAGAACTGTACCAAATAACAGAAACCACATCACTTGAGTAATTTCAACAGCAACGCCGGCCTGGGTATGACGATAAATTACACCAGAAAACAAAGCCACAGATTTGAGGTTTTGAGGGGCGTGGAACCACTTCTTAATTACTGTTCTTCCCAGGGCCGCCATGACCCGGGGTGGTAGCATATGCTAGAATCCTATTTATGGGCAAACAATTAAGCCCCTAACAAAAATCAGCAGTAGATTTTTATAGTAAAATTACCAACAATACATTTTTTTGATCTGCAAAATATATCTCTAAAAAACATAACATTAAAATTATATCTGTAGTTGAAAGTATAAAATTACGTACAAAATATTTAGATTTCAGCATTAAATAACCCATAGAGGGGTTGATATGCTGCCAAAGTCAACCAACTAAACCGCCAACATGAAAGAACAATTTCATGACATTAATCCATATATCCTACAATTTCTAAAATCAAACTGAATTCTGAAATATAACTTCGTCAAAACCACGACATAAATTACACATATCACCAGATAGATTTTATAAATTTCAACTGACAATATTATTGACTGGTCTGTCAAGCAATGCCAAATGTTTCCTTATAAGGAAACGACGAATGACTAATCTTATCATTACCATTATTAACGTAATAGGTTTATTTCCGTGTCGCTGTCTGAGAAGCCAGGTGTAAATGAATGCGAGCTCCATTGGAATACCGGCTTAATGAGACACATAACCAAGATGAATTCCGATAAACATAGCACGAAGCGAAATACAGGTACAAATATTTATTTATATTTACCTTTCTATGGATTAAGCACAAGCATTTCATAAGGTACAACACAAAGAACTATATGAACTACCAGGGCAACTTGATTTATTTGGGAAGGAAGCAACATGAAATAATAAAAATATGATATACGTTATTCTGCTTTCACAATTGAATACATGGTAGATGATACTCAGCTTTTTGCAGATATATATGTTTGTAAGGACATGATCACTAGAGGCGTTGATGTCCGTTTTATGTAGTGGTTTTGTTGAAGTTATATTCTGGAATACAATTTGATTTAAGAAATCGTAGTATATGATATGGTTTAATGTCATAAAAGAGTTCTTTCCTGTTGTTTATTTGCTAGTATTTTAACTTGATTCTGACGAAGTCGCTACAATTTCTTAGTACGTGCGTATTGTTGGTCATTTTATTATAAATATGTACTGTTGGCAATTTTTATAGAAATATATATTGTTGGCATTTTTATACTTCCATACTGCTTGTTTGGGATTTCACTATTTACCCATAGTTTGGGTCCTAACAGCTGTTACCACCCCGGGTCTAGGTGAACCCGGGAACAACAGCAATTATGTGATGGTTAGTTGCTCCTAAAAACCTCCAATTCCCCAGTCAGAAGCTTTGCTGTCGGATGTAGTTTATCGTCATATCTTCTTGCAAATTTCAGCTTTAAATATTTATTCTTATTCCAACCTATTTGTTCGTGGATGATTTTATTGTCTAACTCATGACCTGTCCGACATTTGTAAATATGTAATATATTTATTTTCAATCCAGAATTTTTCTTACTTCAAACGTTTTTATAGCATATTCTCGTGTTTAAAATAGACTCATCACATTTTTAATTTTTACTTTAACAAACATGTATTGTTTACAATTTTTTATATATGAAAATTTTATCCGTAATTTGTATTAGGAGCAAACGGCCTGCATACGGATGCAAAATGAATTGAATAATTGCACACAAATAGAAAGGAGTGTAAGACAATGACACATGTATAAAATAAATCCGGCGATATAAAATAAATATATAAAATATATATTTATATTAAAAAAAATATATAAAATAAATCCGGCGAGACCACACGGTCTCGCCGGATTTATTTAAAGCTTTTTCGAGGATATAAGCCTTTGGATATTGAAGCTGCTCTATCTCAATAATATTAATAATAAATAAAATAACTGATAACTCTTCTAATATTTTTCAATAGTTAAGTGAAGAAAAGATAATGTAAAAAAAAAAACACGTTTGACAATATTAAACAATATTTCACGGAATGTTTATCTTCTTCAAGTTATATTTCAAATATCAAAATTTAATTTTAATAATTTTTTGTAGATTTATATATTTTATACTTAATAAAATTATCAAGTATAAAAATATATAAATCTACAAAAAATTATTAAAATTAAATTTTGATATTTTTTATGAATTTATATATATTTATTATATATTATCTTATATTATTGCTTTTAAACACACACTATCAACGAATTTTTCTCGATTTATCATGTCTGCTCTGAAATTTTAGCCTAACGTAAATAATGACAACATATTATATGAAATTGTTTATATCCGACAAATATGATATATCTTCTGTTTTTTCGGATTTAATCCATTTCATATATATATATATATATATATATATATATATATATATATATATATATATATATATATATATGTAATTAGAACTTTCCTTGGACTAGGTGTCTGCATAAAGAAGTAATTAGCCATAGCTTTTGAAATCTTCCGAGGTTTTTCCGCACCCCATATCTAAGTATTGTTGTACAAACTCAGGCGGCTAAGTATTGAATTCAGCATTGTCTTTCTTCCAGATTGATTGGCCGGTAAATGTTGTTAATACTGTTTATTATAAAACAGAGCATTTACTTAAATATTTGTATCTAAAAAAAAGAACATATAAACATAAAAATATGTCTTAAAATAATTGTCGGATTTTGTCCATTTCATAATGTACACTGTTTTTCTTTTGTTTTTCCTTTCTTAAATCACGTTCTTCTCTTACCTGCTTAAAAATGCTGGAAGAGATATGTCAATCATTTTCTTTGTCGTTATTATTATTATTATTATTATTTCCTTTGGTTTCTGGCGTTTACACATTACTTTCCGGGTCCTGCCCAGGGACCTAAGGTTAGAAATGGCATCATGACACTTTCCACTGACAAAAAAAAAAAAATTATATAGATAAAGCCCTTCGTAAAATGTGGGCTGTACTTGTCAGAACAATTTTTTGTATCTCCTTGAGGCATGGACTTCCAGGAATCCCTTCAATTAGTCTACTGCAATTTTTCCCAACCAGTCCTAGGGCTCCAACTACAACAAGGATTGTTGATGTTCCCATATGCCTTCTTCTTCTTCTTCTTCTTCTTCTTCTTCTTCTTATTATTATTATTATTATTATTATTATTATTATTATATTATTGTTGTTGTTGTTTTTGCTGTCTTTGTTGTATTAATAGTTATATGTTATGTGCTTATCAAATATTTCTCAATTTACAGAAAGTTTTATTTTTCCCCCCACAGGTATTCGCCGCTCGGTATCACCTTCTTGATTGCCGCCAAAATCGTAGAAATGGAAGATTTTGGAGTCCTTCTCGGCAAAGTTGGTCTCTACTTCCTCACTGTACTTTGCGGTCTGGCTGTCCACGGTTCTGCCGTCCTTCCAGCCATTTATTTCCTTTGCGTCAGAAAAAACCCTTACAGATTTATCGCCGGTATCTTTCAAGCTATGGCTACAGCCTTTGGAACATCCTCTAGGTAAATATCGCAATCTTGTTTTTGTTTAATCTGAAGTAACATCAGATAAACAATTCGTATGACATTAAACTACATCATACAGCTAGGACTCTAATCTGGAGTTTTTTTCAAGAACGTGGAACAAACTCTCAATTGCTGTTGTTCTCACGTCTACCCTGACCCGGGGTGGTAGCACCTGTTATGGTCGTAGCTATGAGGAAATAGTTGACCCCTAAACTGGGGTCAACACGCTATGAAATCAGTAATATATATTTTTATAGTAAAAATACCAGCAATACATTTTTGTAAAGGAAATTACTAATGCTTGGAGCATTTTGACATTAAATGACCCATGAAAGAGTCGATGTAACGTTAAACAAACGAACAATACAATTTTAAAGAAAAATGCCCAACAGTATCTGTAATTATCTGTAGTTGAAGGCATACAACTGCGTTCTAAATATATTTAGTTGAAACCATAAAATAGTGTCCAAAATATTTATGTTCCGTCAATAAATAACCCATAGAGGTGTTAATATGCCGTTAAAAATTCAACGAACCAACAATTTCTATTGATAGTAACATTACAAATAATACATATTTATTGTACAGTGACCAACAACACGTATTCAAAGCAAAATGACCAACAATACATTTTATCTGTAGTCGAAAGCATACAATTCAGTTAAGAATATATTTAGTTGAAGCTATTAAATAATGTTCAAAGTATTTAGGATCCGTCAATAAATAACCCATAGTGGTGTTGATATGCCGCTAAACAAAATCACCCAACCAATAATACCTATTTATAGCAAAGTGACCAACAATATACATTTTATCTGTAGTTGAAGGCATACAATTTCGTTCAAATTATATTTAGATTTCGGCATTGAATAACCCATAGAGAGATATGCCGCTAAGCAAAAATAACCAGCAATCACATAAACATTAATTGTAAGCGGCAGAAAAATAATTTATTTTTATTCTTTTTAATTTTATATTGCTTCAGTCTATCGCAATTTTTTATCTTCATCCGTTTTCTCGCTCAGGCTTTTAAATTAAATTCTAGTTTTAAATTAAATTCTAGTTTTAAATTAAATTCTAGTTTTAAATTAAATTCTAGTTTTAAATTAAATACTAGTTTATGGATGTTGACAAAATACTGATGACTGACGTAATTTTTCATTTCCTTTGTACTTATATATCAAAATTTGCATTTTCTTGACGATGATCAACATTTCTGAATATTAAATTAAACCAATAGGGAAGGGCGTGTGCAGGTTAGGGTTATAGTTAGCGTCATGGTTTGAGCTAGGATCTCGGGACTAGAAATCAAGTTTATCAAATTTGTTACATTCACTTTTGAGCAAATACCGTGGAAAAGGTATGAATCCATCCCTTCTCTGCCATCCTACCTAGGTATGAAAAGGAGGCTGGCTGAAATCTCTAGCCGAGGTTGACAACCTTGTAGGAGAAAAAAAATGTTCACAATAGCTAAAGCAAGATTGATTATTGCTTTTTCCAATGGCAATAGTGCAAAATGGACGATACAGATTCGGTTAGAATTTGGACTCATCGCGCTGATACCCCTTTGCAGCGACGATGACCGTCCCGCTACCTATATAGATTCATCGATGTGCATTATTTGGCTTTTTTTTTAATTATTTACAATAAATGAATCTTGTCTTCTGGTATTGGTTGTTTAATCCGTTTGAATAGAAAAGGACTACCACGTCTCACTGGAATTAAAAAAAATAATAATAACATAATCAAAATATTAACTTTCATCACTAAAAACAAAAGAAAAAAACTTAGAAAGAAACTCCATCATTAGCAGAAAGTTAGTGGACTTGAGAAGTTTATTTTCCTGAAAACTGTTTTATAGAAAAAAGATTTCACCCGACAGTAATGCTGACTTTTCGTCAAAGAATGGCGAATGCTTCCTGGATGAAAATGACTAATTTCACCATGAGTATTAGCATTTATAGATACAGAAATAGAAACTTCATGCACAAACCATCATTCTTGGCTTAGTCTATCATCTTCGTCGCTTATGGCGTGTCTCCATGATAGTAAATTCTGTTGTCGTTTACTTCTTCCATTTAAATCATGCGTTGTTTTTAGAGCTTAATCATTTACAAATGGCTCTTTTTTTTTTAAAAAAATGTAACTGCAAATAAAATATTAATATAATATTAAATAATATAATATAGGTCAATTCAATATATAACTTTATATTGCTTAATGTCTACTATATTGATAGAGGAAGACTGCTTAATATTGGGGGGGTATAGTGTATATACATATACACCAAAACTTGAGCTGTTCGAAATGGTGTAATGGTTAGCGCACTTGTCTCGCTACAACAATCACGATTGACTAATGAGTTCGATCCTACCTGGTTGCCCATTCTTTCGGCTTTGTGCCAAATCTAAGCTACGCTTTGACTATCCCTAACGGCACCTCGACGTCGTATAATACTTAGAAAGCCTGTCTTGCTAGAACAACTATGAGTAATGAGATCGATACTCGCTGGGTACCCCATACGTTTGGTCTTGTGTCACATCTAAGCTACGCTTAAAACATCGCCATATACACACTAACTTAAAAGAAAATGTTTATAGAGATTTTCCAAGCGTAGATTAGATGTGGCAGAAGACCAAAAGTATCGGGAACCTATTGACGATCGAAATCAACATTCAATCGTAAATGTTCTAGCGAGACATACTTGTTAACCATTACACCGTCTCGAGAAGACGAAAAAATGCTTATAAGGAAACCAAAATCAATATCACGAATATCGGTCCAATGTAGTGGATTTGAGACATGCAATTCTTGGGAAAAAAGTTTTACGAAAAAATTAATTGCCTTTTCAATCGACAGCGAAGTTTCGTGTTAATTCAACGAATAGCAAATGTTTCCTGCATGGAAACGGATAATCTCAGCATTAACATTGCTGATTGGTCTACCATTATTTGTATCTGCATTAGTTAAAAAATACTTATTATCATTTGTCAGATTATAACGGTTAATTTCATTTAGTATTAGCTTTAGTGTCACTTTAAAAAAAAATTTCTTGTCCAAATTATTGCGTTCTATGTAAGACGATAAACTACATCCGTGTCCTGGGTAAGACGATAAAATACACTCCACAGCAAAGCCTCTGATTAGGAGGTTTTGAGAAGCGTTGAAGCACCTCTTAATTGTTGATGTTCCCAGGTCCTGACCACGGTGGAGCACCTGTTATGGTCCCAACTATGGACAAATAGTTGACCCCTAAACTGGCGTCAAAACGCTATGAAAGTGTAAAAATAGTTTTTAATACCAACAGTACATTTTTGTAAAAAATTATTATCAACAACGAACATCGAAGAAAAAAATTATTACCAGCAATACATTTTTGTAAAAAATTATTAATGAACATCGAAGAAAAAAAATTATTACCAGCAATACATCTTTTCGAAAAAATATAACCAGCTATAAATGTCTTGTCGGTATTAAAAAAAAACCCATTGAGGCTGATATGCGTGAAACAAACCAAACCAAATTATTGTGACATGCCACACTACCTAACACAAAAGAAAATTTGAAATCTCTTCATTACTATAAAGAGCTATAACATTTAGTGGACTTCAGAAGCCTGTTTTCCTGAAAGATTATTTCAAGAGAAAGTTCTTATAAATTTTAAGCAACAGTAACTTTTCGGTCAGTGAATGTTGAATATCGCATGGAAAGAGTTAAACTTACCATTATGGAATGTTATTTTCTCAAGGACACATGGTACAGTGGATAAAGGCGTTGGTTAGTTCCAATGACGGGACCCAAAGCGTGTGAGTTCAATATCCGGTTGAGGCAGAGGAGGACGTTCAGGGGGAAATAAACAGAAGATAACCGATAATTGACATCTATTAAACATGGCACGTGGAACTAGAACAGTCTACTCCAGTGAGCGAAATAAAGGGTTCAGTTCGACATTCCAACCGCCTGAACAACGCCGGAGCGTACAACGGCCGAAACGTTGTAAAAAAAATATGGTGACAAAGATGAGGACAATAGTCCGAATAATGTAAATAGTGTGCATAATACCTCATCTCAGAAATATAGACAAATATTTCCGTTTTATCCTCTAAGATGTTGGAATGAAGGAAGTGACACTCTGACAAGTTCTCTGCTTCAACAGGAGTAAATAGGTTCGCCTATCGTTCTGTTCACACTCCTCCCCAGTCTTTTGAACAGGAGTAGACGTTTATCCATTGTTCCTTGTTTCCGACTGGATTTCCAGTTCCTTCTGAAGTCTACTTCAACTCGATATTTAATTTATGTTTAAAATCGCATATAAGTAAAAAAAAGTATAAAAATACGTCTTTGTACAATGTCTGTCGTCCGGTTCACATTCTTCACTGGCCTTTTGAACAGGAGCAGAGATTTATTCTTGTTTCCTGTTTAGAATTGGATTTCCATTTTCTTCTAAAATTATTTTTTCATTCGGTATGACTACCATTAACTCCTTGTGTTTTAGCAGTATTATCGCCTTGGTTGGGGTGAAACGATAAAAAAAATACATTAGATATTTTGGTTTTGGATTGTGTGTTCTTAGTTTGATATTTTTATTTTCTTCAGTTCTTACCAGATGACCATATCGCAGACATTTTCCTACCGGTTCCATTAGTGTTATTTGCCGCTTTCCAACCAATTTCAACACCAGTAAATTTTCCTTTTATTTAGTCACTTGGTTGAGATGTCAGGCTCTATCTGCGTTCTGGATTAATTAATCTCTTTGAGCAAACTTTAGAGACGGGAACTTATTTCATTACTCATGGAGACTAACGCCAATAAGGTGCCATCTGACACTCCTACTGTCTGCAGACTTGTCAGCCGCTAAGACAGGTTAATTTATAGCAGCTTTTCTTTGTTAGCTTTTCATGTTTCCAGACAGATTGCGTCAAATGTTCACAACACGTAACGTGTGATATATTAGTTCAAGCGTGAGACTTGATTCTGCAAAATTTTCGCTAATTTTGACTCGACTAAATGCAGTTTAACATGTATCAATTGTTTGACAATTAACAAGAAATATTAACTGATTACAAACATTTTTATTCTGTATGTAAAAATGACCATATTCACTATCTTTTTTCTTAATCTCTGATCACTGACATTACCTTATTAATTTTTTGTTTTTTTTTCTTTTACTACTTTTATATCATGTTGCAAGAATGAGTGACGGCAGAATTTCATGTATATCCAGTTAGGTATAAAGACAAGATAAAAATTAACTAATCAACTGTCAATGTGCCTCATACTAACTTCGAGCGAGTTGCTCTGCACAGAATAACTTTAGATATTTGTGTCAGAGTGGTATCAGAAATTTTTAAATCAGACGTACTGACCGGCTAAGAGGCGAAAGACAACAGTGAAAAACGTCATCCTCGCTGTGGCACAATAGGCGGGCTTGTATGCAGATCACTAGCGGACTGAAGTCTCAGATACGAGACAAACATAAAAACCCATACGTTGAAATAGAAATCGACAGGAGAGTCCACACATTTGGGAAAGTATGACTGCATTGTCTCCTGCCATTTATGTTAAATAGTGGCTCTCATATCTAGAAAAAATATTGTTGTTCAATAAAATTGTAAATGTAATATTCCCTCGTAAAACATGTAAAATTCTTACAATCCAATATATCTTCCAGCTTTAAATAACCCGCAAAATGTAAAAATCAATTCATCCATCAACCAAATTTTTGTATAGGACCCCACATTTTGACCAGCGAAATTTAGCATTTCGATCAGGTATTGATAACAATAGTTGTCACAAAACTGTTCAGAGAAGTTTTTCCATTCTTCCTGATATTTGTTTACACTATTTACATTGTTCAGACTATTATCCTTATCTTTATTGTCATATTCACGAACGTCCCTTGCGCGTGTATAAACCTCCCTACCATAAATGCTGCTATAGGGTCTTTTTTTTTCAGCGATCCTGTTCCCCTAAAGTCTTCAGAATTGAAAATTAATTCCGTCTCATCATGATGTAATAAACTGATTATAAAATATATTTAAACCATTATATGTGAAAACATTTTCATCATAGTAAAGTATACTGCCAATGTTGATGAATGACTAAATTAATATATTTATATAAATAAATTCTGATAGTTGTTCTTTCTGAAGCAGAACTTAGTGCTTCACCAAAAGAAGAAATTTATAAACATTTCTGCAGAATTTTCCATAATCCTATTAACTATTTATTTTTCAGCTCGGCTACTTTGCCCGTCACACTGCACTGTCTCGAACACAAATGTGGCGTTGATCCTCGTGTCAGCAGTTTTGTTATACCTGTCGGGGCAACCATCAATATGGATGGTACCGCTCTTTATGAAGCAGTTGCTGCCCTTTTCATTGCTCAGGTGAACAGCGCCAGCATGGATTTTGGACAAATCGTCACAATCAGGTAAGTTTGTTTCGCGCCATTTTTTTTTTTTTATGTTTATGTCGTCTGCTTTGACAAGAATGGGATTACAGTCCAAAAAGAAAAACGAAATATAAAAAGTACAAACTGATTTGAAATTAAAACTTTAACACATATATTTTGTCTTCCGCTTTTGCGAGAGAGAAAAAAATCTAGTTTATATCAAATTTAAAACGAAGATGTCGTCTGCTATGGCAATGCAAATGATCGAAGTGATGAAAATTCTTGAAAATTGATAAAAATTCCATTCTCATGACAGTTTTTCTATTGATCTCTACTTATTACTTCGACCACATAAATTTAAGCTTACTACTAGGTTCGCCGTCAGCACCATCACGCATCCGATCATCGGGATCGTCATACTCTCTCCCTATTTCAACTCTCCCCTCTAGCCGTGACGGAGATGGCGGTGACGACGATGGCTATGAAGACCCAGCCTACTCCTGAAGAGTCGTGAGAGGAACTCACAGAGGAATAATAATAGTAGTGGACGTGGCTGGGTGAGTCGGTCACTCCTCACAGCACGTCGCACGTCCTCTTCATATTAACGGTTAGACGCGAAAGTTTTGTCGCACTTGATTATCTTATTTTTTAAAAAAGAAAGCCGCAAAACTCATTGTTGCTTCCAGTGGGTGTGGTATTTTTATTCCTAAAACGTTTCTTTTATTCCTAATCATTTGAACTTGCTACAATCATGTTTTTTCAACCTCACAATAATCCTTCATTTAATATACTATAATTGTCTTGCGTTCTAAGCCCGGTGTTTAAGGCAGAGTCAAACAAATCGAATCACAATATCTTCCTTATTCTCGTCGTTTTGAGTATTATCGAGGCTGTTATGATTAGGGTGAGTTATAAATAATTTTCGTTTCTGTTTGGTAACTTTATTCTACCAGGGGCAGTGTGGTGTAATAGAGAGCGGCTCGGATTAGGTAATCTCGGAGAGCCGAGTTCGAATTCCAGTCGGATCCATCACATACACTTACTTCCTTATTACCCTTGGGAAAGGTATGAATCTTCTTCTCCTCCTACCTATGGGAGGAGAAGAAGAGTATTCATGGGTATGTAGCAGGACAGACTGAGTTCTATAGTCTTGGATGGCAAATGTTCTCCCGCAGAAAGAACTTACCGCAACCTACTGTGGGGAAAAAAATCTGCCTCGTCAGTCATGTATCGAAAGACACATGATCGCCTAAGCGTGTATCACACATGACACAAAACTGACTCATAATCTACCAACAAAAAACAAAGTACATTTACGTTTTATTTAGTTATATATTTAGTATTATTTACAGTCCGTTACCACCTCGTATCAGGTAGAAATTTAGTATGTTTTTAATAAAATTCTGCAGGTTTTGATGCGACAAGACTTTTAGGAGACTCTTTGAAACTTGTTTTCTTAACAGAACGCTTTCCTCATTAAAGTTTTTTTTTTGTTTTTTTTTTTTTTGCTAACGACCAAACAAGGTAATGATAGGTTGGGGCAATATCGCAGTTAGAGGAAAAACAGACCAACCATATTTTTATTTTTTTTTTTTTTTTTTCTTGTGACATTCCTACTCGTGATTGTGCGTTGTTATGGGGACGAACGTGACTTTTCCTTTTGACGAGACTAAGACACGTTTCAACCAAATATTTATGCACACGTTGCAGCTGATGGATGTATATTTGTGCATTTCGGGTCTCATTGCTTTTTAAGAAATACAAATTCCGATGTTCCCACACATGGTACAATATTCACTTTGTTATCTGTAGCTCAGGTTTGGGGTTTGGTTATGGATAATAATTATTGCCAATCTTTTGCGTTGAACATTGTCGTATGTTAGTGAACTCCAAATGTATTCTTAAATACTATGCATGATTAAAAATTAGAATACTTCATCACAATTTCTTCACCAAAAGAGGAATTACTTATGAAAACCTACATATATGGCATCGAACGATAACGAGGACTATTGGGTCTGAGCCCAAAAAGTTATTCCTCAGCTGCTAAAAACACCTCTGGAGATTAAAGGTTTTGAGGAGCCTGGAACCACCACTTAAATGCAATTGTTACCAGATATATTCTGACCCGGGTTGGTAGCACCTGTTAGAGTCCCGTCTATGGGCAAATAGTGAACCTCCAAAACAAAAATCAGCAGTGGATTTTATAACAAAATGACCAATAATACATTTTTATAACAAAATGACTAACAATACATTTTTATATCAAAATTACCAGCAATATGTTTTATGATCTACAAACTATATATCTATAAAATGATAAATTTTTCCCTGAAAGTATAAAATCAACCAACTCAGTTGCTAATGGCAGGTGCAGCATCTGTTATGGCTGTACTGGCTTACACAGGAGTGACAGTTTCGATAGAATCTAATGCATATGAAGACGTTATCCGCCATTGTCGCGCTGTCGAAAGTAATAAAGTACGATATTGATCGTTATTTTTTGTCTTCTTAATTACTGTTCTTTAATTGTTCTCTCTACTTAATAATGTTTTCCATTTTTTAATTATATTTTCTCGTACTCAGTAACCAACTGCGTCTTAGTGGCTTTCTTGCCTTGCTTGAGGTGAAATAATTAAAAAAAAAACTCCATTTGTATAAGAACTGGAAATTAAATCATCATTTCATTAATACTATAGCGCTTCTTTTTTAATTTAGAAAAGCATTAATTATTTCGTTCCAGTTCGTAGAGAAAAAAATCTTATCAATGAGTACATGAAGCCTTCAATAAGTTCTATCCTGTTTGTTTTTTTAAATTCAAATTCATTTCGACGAACAATAACTTGTGGCCCTGTGGAATGTGGTTTCAGAATACGCCGACTTCACCCACACTGCAGAGGGGTAAGACCCCACTCCCACCCGAAATGAGGTGTCCCGGTTAAGACGATAAACTACATCCGACAGCAAAGCCTCTGATCAGAAGGTTTTGAGGACCGTGGAACCACCTCTTAATTGCTGGTTCCCAGGTCCACCCTGACCCGGGTTGGTAGCATCTGTTAGGGTCTCAGCTATGGGCAAATAGTTAACCTCTAAAATGGGGTCAAATTACTATGAAAGTGTCAAAATAGGGTTTAATACCAGAACGACTTTGTAAAAAAATTATTACCAGAAATAAATTTTTGAAGGAAAATATTATTACCATCAATAATTTAAAAATATATATATATATTACCAGCAATAAAAACAGCTATACATTTTTTTTTGAAAAAATATTACCAGCTACATATTTTTTGATAAAAATAATAGCCTCAATAAATTTTTCAAGAAAAAATATTTCCAACAATAAAAATTTTGTCAGCATTAAGTAAACCATTGAGGTTGATATGCCGTAAAACATACCAGACCAAACCATACCAAACCAAACCAAACAAATATTAATAATTATTTTCTTCCATATTTAAATTTATTATTTATTATTATTTTTAATTATTTTTCTCCCATATATAAATTTTAAATTTCTTAATCAAAATGCGGCTGTGCCGTAAGAAATAAAGGATTTCTACATAAAAATGTTAGATTTTAAACTTGAAAAGGAAAACCTACTTTTTAAAAAATCAATTTTCTTATTCTCAGTAGCAATCGATAGCTCTGCCTATCGTCCGGTTCACACCCCTACCCGTTCATTTGAATAGGGGTAGAAATTCATCCTTTGTTACCCGCTAATGATTGTGTTTCTGGTTCCAACTAAAGCCTTTTCCAACACTTTCACTTCCGGTGCCTCCATGCGTCTTAGTAGCATTTTCTCCTTGATTTTCACCTTTCCACTTACTGTGTGACCTGCTACCTCGAGTAGTCATTGAGTCTTGTACAGGGTAAACATGATTGTTGTTTTTTGTTAAATTAACCTTCAAGGAAGGCGATAATGCTACTAAGACGCAAGTGGATCTACTGGAAAAAAATAAAAGTAAAATACTTTAGACGAAACTGGAAACCCAACAATAGTATACATTTCAGAGTATAGACAGAGATATTAGAAATACAAAGTTGAAATAGACTTTAGAAGAACCGGAAACCCAATCCTAAACAGGAAACAAAGGATAAATCTCTACATTTGTTCAAAAGACTTCGGAGGAGTGTGAACCGGTTTGTCAAAAGGATGTTTTTTATTAGATTGGTGCAAAAATAATGTCGGTTTTTGACGTTAAAAAATACGTCAGAAACCGACATTATTTTTGCACCAACCTAATCTATCTTGAGACTCTATCTTTCCTTGGCATTTTTTTTTTTTTTTTTGAAAAGAATATTTCTAGAATTTTGATAAAACACAAATGAAATTATAATGGAATCATACTGCTCTTCTTTTTTTTTTTTCTTTTTTTTTTTCGCAAGAATTGACAACACAAGTGTTTAAATAAATGATATGCGCTAAAGTGTATTGCTTTGTATTCGCTAATCACTTACGTACATCTATTGATATGACCTACCGGTGTTGCTATTTTATAGAAGCTGTTTGTATTCTTCAATTGATATGTAAATCAGATAACCATCACATACTAATATATTACTACATCAACCAGAATGTTAGCGGTTCTGTACAAGATTTCCTTTTATATATAACTTTCAGATAGAGTATATCTGGAAAAGGAAAAAAATGAATTAAGACAAAAATAAAACTTATTTTAGCCGACGTGTTACGTCCTGTGAGGGACTTTATCAAGGCAAATGTTAGGATTTTATTTTGTTACAAGTATTTATATACAAGAGTAAAAATGTTATTGGCTTTTTAGGCATTGACTTGCATCAGTCAATGCCTAAAAAGCCAATAACATTTTTACTCTTGTATATAAATACTTGTAACCTCACGCCCATGAACTTGCCTGAACCTTCCACTAACATTATGAATATTCATAAACAATCCTATACCAAAAAAAAAAAATTTGGAAAAAAAAAACATGTTTACTCTTGTCACAGAATAAAATCCTTACATAAAGTTCCCCAGAGGACGAAACGCAAGTTTTCATTTTGTCTTTATTCATTTTCTTTTATTTGGGATTTCATTGGTGATCACTTTGGCATTTTTTCAGTAAGCTTGTCTCGCTAGATCAATTACAATTGGGTATTGAGTTCGTGCATTTTATCCTCAATCGGTGCTCTATGCATTCGGCCTTCGCTACATATTGACTCGTTTTCCTTCTCCACTATGCATCTCTTCTGATCTTGTTTGATTTCTTTCTCGTGGACATCTTGATCATGCTCACCCTCTTGCATTCAGAGTAGTTTACAATTTTTACGTCTTTGTCCCCAAGCCCTCATAGTCTTTTGAGCATGGTTCAACTTCTGGAACTATGTCTTAGTTTGCCTGGCTATGCTTCGTTGTTTAAATATCTTAACTAACCTATGGAAATTTCTTCGCCCTTTTCTTTCTCCGAAATATTCTTGGGCTTTATTCGATCTGCATTGGGACACTTTGCAGCTTGTTTTGATTGTATTCTTACGGATTTGCCTCATAAATTTGTCCCTTTCCGGATCAAAGCCTTTATTCGTTATATACCAAACTATGTTTATTGCTTAACAATAAAGTGGGAAGTAGGGATGACTGATCACAAGGAATCGAAATTAACTCCTATGGCAAATCGACCATCAAGTTTCTATTTGTGCCACGAAGAACAAGTTGTTAGCTAGACGGAAGAAACTCTTTCTTTTTTCATTTCACAGATTCATTTTCACAAAAGAATATGAAATTCATACACCGTTTTATTATTTGCAATACAATTATTTTTCTTTTTGAATGATGCCTTTATTTAATTCATAAAGCAAACAACTAGGAACAAATTCCCCGGATATATATATATATATATATATATATATATATATATATATATATATATATATATATATATATATTGTGTATATTTAGGCAGCAATTTTTCCTTGATGTATGTTTCACTAAATAATATAGACAAGTTTTGTCTATTTATTTTAAGTAAGTTCCTTTCATATTGTCTGATAAGCTTAATAACATTATCATTGAAAGACGATAGGAAATCACCATATTGATACATTTTTAAATCCAATCTAAGCTTTCGGCTTACATAAGATATTATCAAAGATGACAATGACTTTTCAATATATGGACTAAATTCACGAACGAAACAATAATGATAGTCTGTTTTTGTTGCTTGAAAAATTTCAAAGCAACGACTAACTCGTGTATACGAGACGCGGAAGCGAAAAAGGCGTCGCAGCTCGTAACGTCACACATAACCACGCGAGAGTGAAAACGAGAAGTATTAAGTATGGGAAGCCATTGGTATAAACCAATGGCTTCTGTTATTAATTATAGGCATAGTTGTGTTTTTGAAGGAGTGATTTGTGATTGCATTTGTTTTTTGTTTTTTTGTTTTTTTTTGGGGGGGGGGGTATTTATTTATTATTTTAATTCTTTCATTGGCTTTCTTTTGTGTTTCAGTCAGCAATATCTCCCAGGTGTATGTGTCTTTCGCATAGTTTTGAAGTTTGGGCCAGTCATTTGGTCCTAAATGTATGTTCTTCTCAATGAGGGTTCTGTATTTGTCAGGATGATTGGTGTTCTTTGTGGTCATTTCTTACGTTATTTTTGCATAGGAAGGTCCATTCGTGTAGCATTCTACAATTTGCCCTGAGTCCACGAATGAGAAATTTCGTTTATCTTTCATTTCAAAAATCTCCTTTTCCAGAAGTCTCATGATCGTGAGAATTCTGGATGAGTTTCCTGGCAGTACATCTTTCTTCATAGTGACATATTTTCCCTCTGTGCTTTAATCCCTTTATCTACATTTTTCACATGTTGGGCGACTCCTGCAATTATATTGAGGGTAGCGCTTTCTATCGCCGAAACTGCGGAAAAAAGCTTCAAGATGTAACAGGAAGCCCAAATTTCATAGAAGCTTTTCTCCTTAACACTATATTTTCCTTACAGCAGCTTGTTTTCCCCCTTGACAGCAGTCAATCCCACAAGAGACGAAAGGCCTTCTACCACTTTTCTGCTTTTTTTAATTTCATAATATCAAAAGTATGACGAAGAAAATAGTTCATCTTTGAATACATCATTTTCTGTTAACCCAATTTTTAAAAGGTCAATAATACACACGGAAATTTTTGAGCTAAGATTTGATGTACTATTGCGACTGATTCGCCTTTGGGGATTTGGCCTTCGGCAAATTTACGCACATTAATTGAAGAAGGAATTTTAATTTTTTTTAAATCTAAACGAAAATTATTTTTCGCAGAGACTTCGATTTTCAGCAAAATGGTGATTAAGAATATTTTTAAATATCAAATTCAAAAATGATATCTCTTCTTTATCCCCGGGGTGTGTTTGTCATCATGCAATACACACCCTCGGGGATCATGCAATACACCCCCAGGGGATCATGCAATACACCCCCCGGGGATCACCGAACATGATTGAAATATAACTAGTAATATTTTAGACCCGTTTAAACCTGCTAGAAAGAAATTAACTAAAACCAATTAAAATTTTTAATTAAGCATTAAAACTAAACAAACAAATGTTTCATTGAATTCTTGAGTTTTATCAATAGAAAAAATAATTATTAATTATTATTAACTAATTATGAGTTCATTACGGTATCCAGAGGAAACTAAAAATGTATGAAGACTGAAACAAGAAAAGCGGTCGGAGATCGAATTTCCTTTCATGCTCTGATTTTACTCTTTATTTGTTTTTTGTTTTGTTTTTTTTTATTTATTATTTTAATTCTTTCATTGGTTAGCTTTTCTGGTCCAGTCAGCACTTATCTCCTTAGAATCAGCGTCTTTTACATACTTTTGAAATTTGGAATAATCATTTGGTCGTAAGTGTACGAGCTTTTATATTTGTCATTATTCTGGCTTATTTCATACATGATTGCTGAATATTTTGCGGAGGGGGGGGAATTTAACTTAGTATGGGATTTAGTCGGGATTTAATTTTCCCGCGTTTTGTTTTTGGAATTTTTCGTCGTTTTGGGGGTCATGCTTTCCACATCCATTACTTACAGTTGATCAAATCTGTTTTAGGCGTGAATTTTTGTTTTTTGTTTGGCTGGGTGTTGGGTGTATAGGAGATCGCTGTGATCTTTTCTTTGTAGGAGATTTTGTATTTTTTGAAGGTATGATTTGTGTTTGTATTTGCTTTTTCCTTATTTTTAATTTTAATTATTTCATTGGCTTTCTTTTATGGTTCAGTCAGCAATATCTTCTTGCAGTATGTTTCTTTCAAATAGTTTTGAAGTTTGGGCCCGTCATTTCATCCTAAAGGTACATGCTTCTCAATGAGGTTTCTTTATTTATCAGGAAGACTTATATTCATTGTGATCATTCCTTACGTTTTTGTTTTGTTTTGTTTTTGTTTGTTTTTGTTTTGTTTTGTTTGTTTTTGCATAGTAAGGGTTTTTCATGTAGCTTTCTATAATTTGCCTTGTCTCTACAAATAAGAACTTTCGTTTATGTTTCACTTCGACAATTTCTTTTTCCAGAAATCATATGATTGTGACTAGTTATTTTCCAAGCGTAGCTTAGATGTGGCACAAGGCCGAAAGTATGGGGCACCCAGTGAGGATTGAACTCACTACTCAGTCGTAATTGTTTTAGCCAGACAAACATGCTAACCATTACACCACCTCGAGGTGCCCCATATAGTGATTTTCCAAGCGTAGCTTAGATGTGGCACAAGGCCGAAAGTATGGGGCACCCAGTGAGGATCGAACTCACGACTCAGTTGTAATTGTTCTAGCGCGACAAGCTTGCTAACCATTACACCGCCTCGAGGTGCCCATCATATGATTGTGACTATGCTGGGTGGTTTTCCTGCCAGTTAGCACATCGTTCTTCATAGTGGCATTATTTTTCCGTGTACTCTGAATCCCTTTGGCCATATTTTTCAAATGTTGGACGACTCCTGCAGCTATCCCTATGATGCGTAAATGTTTGGCACATGAAGCAACCTTAGTGGAGCAGGAATTTGCGGTATAATACACGGTTGGCTCGTTGGGAGTTGTATACAGAAAAACGAGTAGAAGGTTGTCATAATAAATATTAAAATTGGTTGATTTTATTTGTTCTGATATGTCTGAGATTTCCCATCAGGCATATATTTCTAGGGTTCAAATAACAGCAACCCTCCTGGTCTCTCGAGCACTTTCAGTAGAACCCTTTTTTTTATTATTTTTCTTTTTTTTTACAATGACGTTCACCCTGTACAATATCCGGGAACCACTCGTGATACCCGGGTTAGAGAGTAAGATAGATTGGCTATGCCAGTTGCGTACTCTAAGAGTGAAATATAAATTTAATTTATATTTATTTAAAATAAAGTGTGTACTTTATTATTCATCTGTTTTTAGATATTTCGATGTCTACCTTTCTCACATTTCTCAGTCCTAGGCTCTATAGTCCCACTTACTTGAGTCTTAGGGGCATACAATGAAGGGGTGGGGCCCCGGACATCAACAAACATCAACAAACCTCTGCACGTCAGAGATTATATCATTATTTTCTTATCGAGTTACATTCATACATTTCTCAGTCCTAGGCTCTATAGTCCCACTTACTTGAGTCTTAGGGGCATACAATGAAGGGGTGGGCCCCCCGAACATCACCAAACATCAACAGACCTCTGCACGTCAGAGATTATATCATTATTTTCTTATCGAGTTACATTCATACATTTCTCAATCCTAGGCTCTATAGTCCCACTTACTTGAGTCTTAGGGGCATACAATGAAGGGGTGTGCCCCCCGAACATCACCAAACATCAACAAACCTCTGCACGTCAGAGATTATATCATTATTTTCTTATCGAGTTACATTCATACATTTCTCAATCCTAGGATCTATAGTCCCACTTACTTGAGTCTTAGGGGCATACAATGAAGGGGTGTGCCCTCCGAACATCACCAAACATCAACAAACCTCTGTACGTCAGAGATTATATCATTATTTTCTTATCGAGTTACATTCATACATTTCTCAATCCTAGGCTCTATAGTCCCACTTACTTGAGTCTTAGGGGTATACAATCAAGGGGTGGGGCCCGGGCCTCACCAAGCATCAACAAACCTCTGCACGTCAGAGATTATGTCATTGTTTTCTTATCGAGTTAAATTCATGCTATTCATTTTTGTTGTTGTTGTTGAAAGTGATGTGGTTTCTGTTATTTGGTAGAGTTCTTTGTGATTCTGTCGCGCCAGACCGCAAGGTTTTAAGAAGTGTGGTCTTCACTAACGTCCATAGGGTTCACTCCCTGAAAGTCATGTTAAAAATATTTTTAAAATAAACAAATATTATTAGGCGAATTTCATCTTGTATATTTATTGTATACATATATCTCGATTTTTTTTTTTTTTTTTACCGGCATCTGTTCTTTAATAACAATAAGTGTTTATTTCATTTTTCATTTGTTTTTACACATTTAAAATGTCTTCCTTTCTCACTACGAGGCCATATAGGCGATATTAACCGGCATTCTTACGGGGCTGGATGTGGCACAAGGATTTTTATGTGGGGCGATCCGAGCCCGTAGGCTCGGGCAAAAATTCCCCGTAGACCCCGTATACACAGGGACCGGTTTGTCTACCTCCCCAGACAAAACTCTGCCCTTCGGCATAGCCTAGACTGGGTTCCTCTCTGCCCGAAAACAGAGAGTTCGACGTGTTGAGGTTGATCGAGCCTATGTCGAAAATCACGCCCCCTATACTAGGTTCTATAAGCTTGAGTCCTAGGGGCAGACAATCAAGGAGTTGGGCATGGGCATCACCAGAACTCCGTACGTCATTGAAATCTGCAAAGCAAAAACATTGATGTGTTTATCTGCAAATATTATCAGGCGAACTTCATCTTGTATATTTATTGTATAGATATATCACGATTTTTTTACCAGCATATGTTCTTTAATAACAATTTTATTGTAAGGCCATTGATTACATTTGTATTTAACATAATGCAAACCAAATGCCGAACATCTGCCATCTTTGATTATTTCTCTATCAAAATATTCCGAGTTCGTGTGTACCATTCATATTTGATCGTATTTACTCGATTTAAAGTAGCATTTAGCGATGACTTCGCCGAAGCAAATTCATGTCAGAAAAACTGATATAAAAAAAATGAAAAATGACGGAACAAATCGAGGAAAAGATATCGATTTATTTGGAAGAATAAAGTCTGTATATACATTTAGCCATCGCCAGTAATTTCGCATCGGAAAGATTTCTTTGAAAAATTTTCTTTTATTTTCGCTCTCTTTTTATTTTCCACAATTTCGATCCTTCAAAAAATTGCACTGATTTCACTTAAGAGCAAAACAATGCAAGAAAGAAATGAGTTTCCCGCCAGAAGAAATAAAACCAAACCATTAATCAATTACAGAAAATAAACTATCTATCTATCTATCTATCTATCTATCTATCTATCTATCTATCTCAGTCTGTTTATATCTATCTATCTATCTCATTCTATCTCATTCCATTCGTTATCTATCTTTCTCTCTCTCTCCATCTCCCTATCTCTCTCTCTCTCTCTCTGTATATATATATATATATATATATATATATATATATGTCTGTTTATGATCTCTATTTATCTATCTGTTCATATCTATCTCAGTCGGTTCACTTGTATGTATGTATGTATGTATGTACGTAACACACTATCAATATATCTCAGTCTGGCCATAAGCTATCTATCGCTCTATCTCAATCTCTTTATATCTATCTGCTTATCTATCTATCTGTCTGTCTATTTCAATCGGTTCATTTCTGTCTAGCTCGCTAACCAGCGAGTTAGATATCTCGCTATCTCAATCCGCTTCTATCGATCTATTAGGTTGGTGCAAAAATAATGACGTAATAATGTCGTTTTTTTCACGTATTTTCAACGTCAAAAAACGACATTATTACGTCAATATTTTTGCACCAACCTAATATCTATCTATCTATCTATCTATCTATCTATCTATATATATATATATATATATATATATATATATATATATATATATATATATATATACATATGTGTGTGTGTTTGTTTCAGGACTAAAGGAATGTAAGACGCCCATGGCTAATACACAAAGACAAGCTGAAGAGCTGTCAATATACCTCATTTCTATCGTTCTATATATCTTATAGAACAAACAGAAAAGTTTTCGATCCCAACATTAAAGATATAAATTCTGCGAAAGTTCCGTGATCAAGATTTCTCCCGACTGTCATAATCCATTATCATATTTACTACTAAAATTGTCATGAGAACATCATTTATGCTTCATTGTTGGCGTCGTATTACCATAATAACGGAATAGCTCATTAGGAAGAGATTAAGTTGTGTGCCTAGTTAATATATAAAATAAGAATAATTTTGAAAGAAAAATCGACAACCTTTACCAAATATTCCAAGACTAGCTTAAATGCCTCCAGATAGGGCGGCATTTAAGCTAGCTTTTACAAATAACTCTTGATTAGGCCTTCATCACAATAATTAGAGAAGAATATATGCAATAGATAACAATAGACTCCAGAAGAACACACAATTGATCGCTGCATTTAAGTATTGCATTAATATTTAGATTTCCTTTTAAATCTTCAACTATAATTATTCTGCCCTCACTTAATTTAAAGTCAATTTGATGTACGTAGGTCCTTACTTTCCGTACAAATAATTATTTTTATTTCATGGGTGACTTTCGCTGGATTTCACAATTAATTTCTATTATTCTCAAATTTATTTCCAAGTTATAAAATTCTTCATCGTACAAAAAAATTAGACGCCGAAAACAAACGCAGTAATGAAAACGCAGAGAGAATCCAAAATTTCAAGATTGCAGGTCTGGATCCGGCCTGGAATGTTTTTAATTTGCACACGACATCGGCCTGATTCAAAATGATATGTTATGTTGGGTTACAACATCCAAGAGTAAAGTTGAAAGTCTGTGACACAGTGACACACTGACATTCGCATTTATTATCTCGAAGTAGGAATCAAGATAAACCCTAAAAAAAAGAACCTCCATGATTTTGATATTGGATGGAATATGCTGATGGCACATACACGTAATCTATCATAAAAATTCAGAATGTGGAGTTAGTATAAACTGAACCAGTGATGGGCGAACTGCAGCCCCACGGTCCACATGGGTCCCATTTCATGTCTCTGAATGGTCCGCTTAATTTCATAAGCAAAATGACGTTACTTAAAATGTTGCTTTGTTTCGTTCTCACTTGTTCACTCACACACTCTCTCATACATAAAGAATTAAGTAACATTGTCAGCATTTTATGCCATAGGCGATTTGCATTAAGGAAGATCATACGTGTAAATATTTTTGCTTTTGAAATAGTTCCTATTTCAAAAGCAAAAATAAGAATTTTTTCTCTGCCAAATAAAAACAGTGGTAGCACCTGTTACAGTCCCAACTATGGGCACATAGTTAGCTCCCAAACTGGGGTCAAAACACTATGAAACTACAAAAAATACATCTTTATAGTAAAAATACTAGCAATACATTTTTCAAAAAAAAATATTAGTAGCAATATATTTGACTCTCGATGTAAACCGTCTACAAAAACACATCAATGAAACTTTAAAAACTATTCTATTCATATTCACCCATCTTAAAAATATGTCGTCATTAAATAACCCATTGAGGTATTGATATGCCGTAAAACAAAATAAACCTAACCAATTTAATAAATAAATATTTTAGTTCTCGGTTTCCCTGTTTCCCTTCTTTTCTCATTATGTCATCGAGATTTCAAGTGACTCTTTCCGATTTTATTCACAGAATCACTCCATGATATTCTCAGCATTCTTCTGTTTCATCATCTTTTGCCTCAAGTTTCCTAATCATGTTCGAAAACTTTGTCCAGCATTCATTGCCATACACGAGAACTCATATAACGTAACTGCCATAATCACTTTGTTTCTAACGCGATTTTACCGTTTCTTAATACTTTGCTTAGCTTTTGGAAGGTATCTTTCACTATTCCAATGGGATTTCGGATTTAGGTTTCACATTTTCTATTGTCCTTCAAAACGCTTCCCAGAGTGTTCAATTTCTCGACTTGCTTGATTTTGATGTCTCAACCTCATAGCCTGACCTGTTCCTTTTGCTGAAGACGATACATTCTGTCTTTTTATAATTGATGTTAGTCCTTTCCGGCTTTCCACTTGCTGACAGTTCACTTTAACAAGATATAATTTCAGAATTTTAGATTTTTTTTCTTTCAAATAAACATTTCTCGCCTTCATTTCCCTCTTGCTTCCCCCAGCACATTGATAACCTACATACATACATAATAGAAACGTTATTATGGACACGTAACCGAGTGGTTAGAGCGTTCGCATTTTAAACATAAGACCCGGTTCGAATCTCACCATGGGCGATTTGTCAAGAAACTTCCTGATATTATCTAACTGGAGGGGTCAATCCAAGTGTGCGGCATCTTTTTAAAGTGCCTTAAAAACCATACCACGTTTTTGACCTAAGCCTTGTAAGTGAAATTAGGTAGACGGAATCTTTGGGGCCGTCGATAGCTGTGCTAGTCATACATAACACGTTCTTTCGCAGGAACTCTAAGGTCTGCTCAGCATAGTTGCTGTATAGGTGAGCTCTGCAATAGGGATTGGCTACCCCCACTAGTAAACGGGTATCCTCAACTACCAATGACCAGCTATACATGAACGTTATCTTAATGTGTACACTACTTAAACAGTGAAATTAATTACAACATTTAATCGTCTGAGAGGCTAACCTCTTATCATTATGACTGATGCTACCTTCTAGAATTGATTCATTGCGTTTTCTTGGTGTAATATTTTCCGCTGATATGAAGGGAAGAGGATACATTGAATCAATTGTTACGTCTAGGAAAGTTGTTTTACTGTATCTTGCTAGACTTTTTTTCTTGCCAGAATCTATCTTAGATATGTATTGTACTACGACAATTTGTCAGGTGCTCATGATATATATTTAGAGATTTTTGATAAAAAACAAAAGAATCTGCAATATTATTGGTCCTGACCTGGCATCTGGACTGCAGGCACCTTCCAATTACAGTAATGTAGCTTCAATTTGTCTTTTCTATATATTTTTTCAGTTCATTGTTCTGATGAAATTTCCTCTATAGTAACTAAACTTTACTAATTAAAGCGCAGAATTAGATTAACCCGAAAGGTCTCATCATTTTACAACTATTTACAACTATATTAATCATAAATTCTATGCTAACTGTTCCTTCTTTTGCACTTCACTCTTGTGGAAATCTCTTGCTGTTTCTTGCTTCCCAGTCAACGTTGTTCTTCAAAAATTTAAATGCAATGTCAATCATTACTTACAGGGTGCGATGAATACATTGTCGTCTAAATAACTAAAAAAAAAACAACTAAAATCTCTTTTTTAAAAGATGCATTTACCAAAATTACACAAAAATATCTCGAAATACTAAAGAGTTATTTCATTCAATAAAATCACCATTAGCTTCAACCACGGTCTCCAGACGACTTCTCAATCTCCGGGATTTCTTATGGAAGGTCTCCTTGTTTAAGTTGCTGAAGGCTGTCATAATCCTTGCCTTCAGTTCATCTTTGATGTTACAAGGAGTTTTGCTGGTCTCTCGTTCAACTGCGCCCCACACGTAATAATCAAGAAGTTTGAAGTCTGGGGAGTTAGGTGTCCGGTTGTAAGGTGTGATGTGGTCGCAGAAATTGTCTGACAGCCATGAATTGGCTCTCTCGCAGGGTTAGCATGAGGTAGTGTCCTGTTGCCACATATAGAGTCTTCCAGCAGCCATCCTCTTGACCCTTGACTCTGAGGCCCCGTGGCAAGATGAATGGAGGCATAACGTCGCCATCACTAGTGATCACTCCAAACACCATGATGTTCACTAGATATGTCAATAAATTCGTTCCGAATCCTCTGCACTGTCCTCAAATTGACACACAAAACTCTGAAATGTTCATGTTGGAGATTCTGGCGCGAATGCCAAGCATGCCATTTTCAAATTTCTGCCTCATGGAGCTCTTTCTCTCGCAAACGGCACCCAAATGATCCTGCTCGACTGTGCACTCAACGGAATCAAAAACAACGCGCATGCATGAAAATAAAACTATAAAATACTGAATAAAATTTACCCATCGCACGCTGTATAGTCTTCCTAATTCTTGTTCTTTTATTAATGCTATATTCTTCTCATATTCTCTCACATTTAGTAACACCTTGCTTCTTAGTGGCGTTATTGCCTTGCTTGTGGGGAAATGATGCGAAAAACAGTCGAGATTGAGGAAATCTACTATAATATTATAATCCTGCCTTCTAATTTCTCTGACTAAAAAGGAGATACAAGTTCGATTACTGTCGAAGGCACAACCTTTCTTTTATAGGACTTTTAAATCTAAACCCATTTTATGAGAAAAAATATAGGTAGTAACTAAAACACGATTACCCACTAAAAGTGACGTTTATATTATGTATGTATGCATGTATTATTTTACAAAGGGTCAATTCACTCTCTGTGGAAGCAATTATACACAAATACCAGGTTGCGATGGCAGGCCATGTTATTCGTATTGCAGATGACAGAACAATGCCAAAACAATTAATGTACGAAGAAATAGAAATCGGAAAACTAATGCCGGATGAAAATATCTTCCAAATATACATACGTAACTTTACATATATATATATATATATATATATATATATATATATATATATATATATATAAAATTACAAGTAGATAAAATCCAATACCCTATATGATATATGGCCATTTCGCCCAGATCGGACTTGCCAACATCAAGAAGTTAGATAAAAAAAAAGACATAATGTTTTAGTTTATATTGAGCTCTCTTCTATGGATCAGTTTTACTATTTTATATTACTAGGATTCACTTGGATTACTTACCACGGATATTACCTATATATATATATATATATATATATATATATATATATATATATATATATATAGTCATCTGCAGAAAGATTGTTTCGCTGTGTCACAGCCCATCTGTGTAGCTAGACATCCGTTTGCTTCAGGCCGAGATTCAGCAGCACTCAGAGATTTTCCCTCTAAGCCATTGCCATTGAAAGAAAGGCGATTTTTTACGTACTCATTATGTGAATAAACAGGCCAATGACCGAGAGAGCTCAATTCACGGAGGGGGAAGAGCCTCACAATGTTGGTAGTAGTAGTCTTTATATAATCCATCTTTTATATATGATCGACTCTTCCATCTTTTAAAAATTATAGGTAGACGGATGAGTCCGTCATAAATATAATAGAGTTACTTTTCAATCAACCTGTATATTTTGCTTATATTTTAGAAATGATATTTATTATTATTATTATTATTATTATTATTATTGTTTTTGTTTTTGTTGTTGTTTGCTATGTTTCTTTTTCTATCTCCGAATTAATTATTGACAATAATAACTAAATTATTATTATGCTTCCTTTATAATTTAGGTGTCATATTAGTGATATAATTGTTTCTTTTTATGTATTACGAATTTTCATATATAAAAATAATTAATAATGTTATTATTATGTTTCTTTTTTATATCATTGAAAAAGTAAATAATGATATTTATTATCATTTTGTTTCATTTTTATTTGGTATTTTTTTTTTTCTATTTCTTTCATTGTATTTCTTTCTCCTTCTAGCATTACAGCAACTGCCGCCTCTATTGGTGCGGCTGGCGTGCCACAAGCAGGCCTCGTTACCATGGTTATAGTGCTTTCCGCCGTCGGACTACCCACCGATGACATCACTCTCATTCTGGTCGTTGATTGGTTCCTGTAAGTGTGACGTTTTTATTGTTTTGTGTTTCTTTTTTTTTTTCTTTTTTTTTTCCCTTTTTTTTTTCTGTTACCTTTTTCGTCTCACTACAAATGACATATGGAACGAGAGAAAGAAATTAAAAAAAAAACGGATATTAGAATTTACCGATATATTTCTTCATGCTTTGGGCACTTTGATGTGATGATTAACAAGCAGCGTATAAATTCCTCTTTGGAGAGATTTTCAATGGAGGCTTATCATCTCAGTTTCGTCTCTGTCTTTGGACACAGCGCGCTCAGGAGTTTCTCTGTCAAAGGACAGAGGGGCAACTGAAGAAAATAATACTGAAGAGGTGCCCAGCCCTGGTGAACAGCTGCCCGAGGCTGCGCCTTCCCATTGCACCAGAGGGAGGGATCGGTGCTCGCACCAAGACCAGCGCAACCGACCGGGGGCTGTGGGCAATTTTTGTTCCTTGCCCGAGTGTACACGCTCGGGTCTCCACTTTAAAAAGACCTTGTGTCACATCTCGTTCTCGTGATGGAACGAGTGAACACCGTAATGATTAACATTGTCTCGTTAGATCAATCGCATCTGAATAGTTAATTCTATAGACACTCGGTACCCAATGATTTTGGCCTTGTGCCATATTTAAGCTACGCTTAGCAATTCGCCATATTTCTTCATGTTACAAAGAAAATAAAACTTTTCCAGCTGTTAACAAACACATAGGGTCATGTCACGTTCAATCACCTGTTCTCATACGATACCAGCTGTTGTACGCTTGGTGTAATGAATAAACCATCTGAATGTGAAAAGCCGAGAGCCGAGGCCCAGTTCCGGCTGGGTTCGTTATATCCGCTTGGTGAAATGTATGAATCGATGTCTTCTCACCCCCCAACTATGGGTTAATTAGTAAGGCTTGTACCACTAAATCATTATTATCTCCCATCTACCCACCAAAACTTCTTACAATCTAAAAACATTTTCTGGATTTAAATAACATACAAACGGTTGATAAACCGTAGAAAACGAATCAATCGAGATATAAATTCAAAAAAATGAAATAATCAATCGTAACGAAACTTGGTATACAAAATATACCAAGTTTCGTTACGAAAATATACCAAGTTTCGTTTCACTCTTCCAAGTCTTGGCTAGTCTTGTTTAACTCATGAGAGGTATTAATGTTTTTCTTTTTTTTTTTAACGTAATTCTAACGCCAACATTCGAGACCAGTTTGAAATTTCATGCCATTTCCCTCTCTTTATTTATCTCTTCTTTCTCTTTATTCGTCTTCATTGTCGATGTTTGCGAAGTTTGGGAATTAATGAGTTGGTGGCGGGGGGGGGGAGGATGATGGCTCCGACCTATATCCATTCAAATAAGTATCGAGAACAGAACGCTGATGTTTAACATCGAAAATATGTTAATCTACTTTCAACCATAAAAATAGAAACCATTATTTATTAACAGTTATTATAGAAAAGGAAACTGTAAAAATCCACGATTGACTACATCCTGGAGGAACATTTTTTTTAAAAAATGGTCTTCATTTTTTATTTGTTCTGTGTAGAAAAATTATTTCTAAAAAACGAACAAAAAATACTTTTGAAGTAAGGTGTGGTCTTAACCTAATAAACACGATTTTGAAATCATACATTAAGATCAGACTTTAAAATCTTTCAAATCTGGTATGATCGCTCGTATTTTCTTCTATAACTTTAGATTTTCTTTGTAAAGTCAACCGACAAGTACTCGGCTCGATTATATTCGTTGACAAAACCATTGGATTGGCGGTGTGAACGCAGGTCATGTTTTTCTGTTATCTAGCGTAAAGACAAAAATATGGACACCCACGAGTTGTTTTATATCCAGTAAGCCCGAAACAGGACCGTTTCAAGGGAACAATCGTATGTCACTTATCTTGAAGTAAAATCCGTTAGACGCACGATCACCGAAGTTAACTAACATCGAACCTGGTCAATACATAGATAGGTGACCATTTTGGAATACCAAATGATATAAAAAGAAAAAAGTCATTTAAAAAAGCGTCAAAAAGTTAATTAATCAAGAAAGACGTTAGGTAATTCCCCACTCAAATAAAGAATTATCTAAGGGTTGAAAATATTTACCCTCTTCTAGTGAGTGGTGGTAACGAGATTAATCTGAAAATGTTCAATATTTGTGAAACTTTTATACTGCTGAGCTGAATTTATATAGTGAAAGATGCCTTCCAGAAATCAAGCAAAGTAAGAAATTATAGAAAAATGTCCTTAGAAATGAGGAATAATAATAAACTGCACTGTACTCACTATATGGCAATAAACGTATGACAATCTGATCAACGAGCTTAAGCAACGTCGAGGATGGTTAATGGGATTACAGCCATATCACGTTGAAACCTCGATTCCCGAAAGATCACCGAGATTAAGCAACGTCGAATCTGGTCAGCACCTAGATGGGTGATCTTTTGGGAATATCAGGTGATGTAAGCATAGATGTGCGGATGGTTAATGGGATCATGGCCATATCACTTTGAAACCTGGTTCCCGGTAGATCGCCAAAGTTAAGCAACGTTGTCACTAGTTTTTGGGGTTTAACGGAATTAATTATAAATAATATAAAAAATATCGCTATCTTGGGCCCTCATAACAGGCAAAAAGGACTGTTTTCCATTGATACAGATATTATTTTAATTTTTTTAACTATATTCACTTTTCAGTAATTAGAACTGTAAAAGAAAACTAACCATGGTGAATTTGTACATTTTCTTTGTTCTTGAGAATTGACAACAAAGCTAATAAGCACATTTTAATTATAGGGATTGTTTATTTATACCATTCATTTATTATATTACTTATTGGAATGGTTGGCAAAACATTCGCTAATTCCTAATTGATTCAAATTTTATAAAATAGGCGTGGCATCTGATCGTACCTGCGCTTAAAAAGACATAAATTTCGAGAGGTCAAGCTTTTTGTTTAGCATTGGGTTTCTGGTTGCTTCTAAAGACCTTTCGACAATTTTTGATCTTACGTGCCCACAATAAGACGAAATGTCAAAAGGACGGTTTTTCCCATGACACCGCTTTTGTTTAAATATCTTCACTTTTCAGCAATGTTTATTGTTTTAAAAAGCGCTGATAATAACTAGAATAAAACCTAAATATATCAAAATGAATTTATACATTTTTCTTTTTTCAATTCTCAATTGACAACAAAAATAATAAACACATTTTATTTATTAGATTGTTTATTGGAATGGTTGGTAAAGTATTGGCTAATTGCCAATTGATTCAAACTTTATATGGCAAATAATAAGAATTTATTTATAGTTGTTTCATATAGTTCAATATTTTAATAAATGAATATAAATTTATGAATAAAAATTGTTTTCATATTTATTTCTTTATAAATTTTTAATTGATAAATATTGCATTGCATCAACTGTTATTGTCTAAGTTTTTAGAATATTGTTAATTTCGTTTTTGTTTTGAAAAAGCCCACATTGGACGAAACGCGTTGGTTAAACGACCATTTTCCTATTTTCTTTCTTTTATACATATTGTCTTTTTCCACAGGTTAAAGAGAATTTTTGACATAAAAGGGAATCTATAATTTGTTCTATTTGAGAATTGACAACAAATAAAATAAACAGTCTTTATTTATTATTAGGTTGGTGCCAAAATAATGTCGTTTTCTGACATAGTAACATATGTAGATTGTTTATTTATGTTATGGGGTCCACCCCTTTTTCATATGTGGACTCTACCAAGTGTACTTGGACTGCTGCCGTTAAATGCCCAGAGTTACAGTCAGTGAGGGTAGTCGGATGTCGGACGACCGACTGAACGGTTGAACTCTCTGCCTTCGGGCGGGGAGGAACCCGAACGAGGCTACGCCGAAGGGTGTAGTCTCGTTCGGGGAGGTAAACCGACCCTGAACCCGTTTATACGGGTTCAAAGGGCATATTTTTGGCCGAGCCCACGGGCTCGGAGATCCCACATTAAACCGGCCTTGTGCCACATGATGCCCTTGTGGGGGGTGACTAAATACTAGTCGGATGTCGGACGACCGGCTGAACGGTTGAACTCTCTGCCTTCGGGCGGGGAGGGACCCGAACGAGGCTATGCCGAAGGGCAGAGTCTCGTTCGGGGAGGTAAACCGACCCTGAACCCGTTTTTCGGGTTCAAAGGGTATATTTTTGGCCGAGCCCACGGGCTCGGATATCCCACGTTAAACCGGCCTTGTGCCACATGATACCCTCGTGGGGGGTGACTAAATACTAGTCGGATGTCGGACGACCGGCTGAACGGTTGAACTCTCTGACTTCGGACGGGGAGGAACCCGAACGAGGCTACGCCGAAGGGCGTAATCTCGTTCGGGGAGGTAAACCGATCCTGAACCCGTTTATACGGGTTCAAAGGGTATATTTTTGGCCGAGCCCACGGGCTCGGAGATCCCACGTTAAACCGGCCTTGTGCCACATGATGCCCTCGTGGGGGGGTGACTAAATACTAGTCGGTAGTCGGACAGAGAGAGGATATACGGAAAGTGAGAGAATATACGAACGGAGATAGTGTGAGGTAACCTCTTGTATTAGGTTGGTGCAAAAATAATGTCGTTTTTTGACGTTCAACTTTAAAAGAAAAACGATATTATTTTTGCACCAACCTAATAGAAGTCAAGCACGTAGACTCTAAGGAAGTCCTACTTCGAGACTGTATATATCTATCTGTATTTGCTACTAACGACGTTCCTGGACTTACTAACAATATTACTCTTTGTATGATTGTGTAAATACATTTTATTTCTTATATTTAATTATTGCGTTTGTCATTCCTTGGAGACCGAATTCATCTCGGAATCCACAACAATTTACAAGAGTAATTTTTATATCAACAATATCGTAAAAATATAGACAATAAATATAATAACAAAAAATAACAAAAAAAAAACTCAAACACCTTCGCGCCAAAGAAAAAAGTTTATTTAAAAAACAAAAATATTTTAAAAAAAAAACAACAACAAGCAAAAAAAGGAGAATGAATATAGTCATTGTTGTAATTTCCCCTTTGCCCGATGTACAGCTGATGTGCTTACGGCTATCACTGAAACTGTCTACGTGCCCCTAGACATCTCCAAAGCGTTTGATAGGGTTTGGCATGCCGGCCTTCTTTGCAAGCTCCAGGGTTATATTACAGGTCGATTGTTTGACCTAATACAATCATTCCTGTCAAACCGTGAATTGAAGGTCGTTCTCAACGGATTCTCCTCCAGTTCCTATCCCACGAACGCGGGTGTTCCCCAATGCTCCATTCTTGGCCCCACTCTATTCCTAATCTTCATCAACGATCCTCCTGACGCCATAGATTCCCAAGTTGGCATCTACGCGGACGACACTACAATTTACTCCTGCCCCCAAAACAAATCTAGTGTCGCTGACAAAACTAACCTGGCCGTGCATCTCGAAAAGGATCTCCAATCGGTTGTGAACTGGGGCAGGAATTGGCTGGTCAACTTTAATGCTTCAAAAACAAAACTGCTCTCTATTAATCACCACACAGATCCTTCCCTGCCCCCCCCCCCCATTAGAATGTCTTCTCGAGAGCACCTCTCTGCGGTTGCTCGGTCTCACGTTGACTTCTGACCTGAGATGGAACAAATACATTGAGTCAATTGCTTCGTCCACCGCAAGGAAAGTTGGCTCCCTGTGGCGCGCCAGGAAATTTTTCTCTCGGAATCGATCCTTCAGGTCTACAAATCAACAATTCGCCTTTGCATGGAGTATTGCTGCAATATATGGTCTGGATCTCCTTCTGTTTGCCTCGGGGTTCTTGATAAGATCCAGAGGCGGATATGCAATATAATTGGCCCTGATCTGGCATCTCGTCTACAGTCGCTCTCTCACAGACGCGCCGTCGCCTCTCTCTGTTTATTTTACAAATACTTTCATGGTAATTGCTCCGAGGAGCTGCATTCGCTTGTTCCCAGACATCATGGATTCAAGCGCCCTACGAGGCTGGCATCCCGCTCTCACCCTCTGTTGAAACTGTTAAATGTAGCCGTCTCTTCCACTCCAATAGCTTCATATCTCACACCTCTCGCCTGTGGATCTCCCTTCCCTATTCCTGTTTCCCTGGGAGCTATAATCTCCAGCTATTCAAGTGTAATGTCAATCAACATCTCCAGTTGCCTTGATCTATCCTCCATCCTTCTCCTCATCCTTTCCTCTATCACTCCTATCTGATCTTGCTCCAAATCCTCTGTAACCCCTTGCGTCCTAGTGGCTTCCCGCCTTGCTTGGGGTGAAACGCTTAAAAAGAAGATTCTAATCATCACTTTTTAAAACAGTAAACATTACGGAGGTGTGAAGGCAGTTAAAATAAATGTAGTGTCAATGAAATAAACGTCATTTGAGACTTCTTTTTTTGTTTGTTTTTTTTTGGGGGGGGGTACGAAGAGCCATATTTGCCAAAAGTATTATTATGGTCGTCCGAATTTCTTTAATTATATTCATGTTGGCTTATTTGCCTTAATATTCTGGTTAATGTTGCGATTTCTATTAGTATTTTCGTAAGAATTAGTAGCCCTTTTTTTTCTTTTTTCTAAATTATATTTTTGATATATTCATATTTTTCTTGTTCCAGAGATCGATTCCGAACAATGATTAATGTTGAAGGAGACAGCTTGGGAGCAGGAATCGTTTACCACTTATCGAAAGCTGAGCTTCCACCATCCGAAAAGGAAATCGAAGATGGCGTCGTACCCGCGGTCGTTGGCGAAAACCCCTCACGTAGCGTAAGTAGCGCTCTTGAGAAAATCCCAAACGGCACTGAAGGGGCCGCGATCACTGCTGTGTAAAATGCAAATGGCGGAAAGCTCATCGTTAGTGTGCTGAATTCAAATGAATTTCGAAAACAAAGCTGACGGCGCCAATCTAAAAGAAAAAAAAATGAATGTTAACATTTAACAACGGATAAAAAGAAAAAAATGTTGATAATTAAAGAAAGAATAACAAAAGAAAAACACAAAAACATTCGCACCAAATATATATTTAAAAAAATGTTGAAAAAAACAAATACAAGCAAAAAAGGAGAATGAATGTGGTCTGCACGAGAAACAATTTTACAGAAAATCCTGGATCTAATCAAAACATCAATACTCGCAACGTTTACACCAATAAGAATTCAAAGGAAAATTGTATATATATATATATATATATATATATATATATATATATATATATATATATATATATATATGATGATTGAAATGACTGCTCTTTCTTCGGGACCG
>OZ010613.1:64685272-64695272 GCA_963932145.1 Acanthosepion lycidas | reverse complement strand
CCAAGGATTGGTGAATATCGAAATATTTGATTTTAAGTGTCTTAGAATTTATCGGTATTTTCAGTGTTGGGCTCCGTTTTATTATATTATTTCTTAACTTGCAAGAATAATGCCCTCTTTAAAAAAAAAAAAAAATTAAAATGTAAGTCATTGTGTATTGTGTGAAAAGTACTTTCTTCAGCCAAGGGAAGTAATTCAAATATTTTAGTGTTTTCTAGGAATAATTCAATCATAGAAACAGCTAATAATTTAGTAAAGTGGGAAACGAACAAAACGGTTAAAATCAAGGAAAATAACACATTGTGGAAGATCACACACACACACACACACACACATATTTATATATATATATATTATGAAATGGACAAAGTCCAAACAATTATTTTAAGACTTTTTTAGGTTTATACGTACTTTTCATAGATACAAATATTTAAATAAATGCTGTTTTATAATAAACAGTATTAATAACATTTACCGGCCTGAATGTCCGAGAAATTTTCATAGAAAATATTCGTCCTCCGACAGGAATCGAAACTGTATCCTATACGGAACCTTCACATAGCCTGGCGTGCCTTAAAACAGTAAAATGGACCTTGCCAACGGTATTATCATCCGTGGCTCGATCGGTTAAGTCATGTCAGTCTATACGACGGTTCCGTATAGGTTACAGGTTCGATTCCTGTCGGAGGACGAATATTTTCTATGAAATTTTCTCGAACATTCTGGCCGGTAAATGTTATTAATACTGTTTATTATAAAACAGAGTATTTGCTTAAATATTTGTATCTTTAAAAAGAATGTATAAACATAAAAATGTCTTAAAATGTATGCATATATATTATCTTGAAAGTAAGACGATAGACCTTGATAAAACCATATTGAAAAGCCTCTGTACACAATCTTTTTTATTGATTTGCAAACAATGACAATTCTTCAATCATTCGGTAGTGCTTTGTTTTTTTTTTTTGCGGGGGGTGTCGGATGAGTTGTCTTTATAAAGTTGTGTAATGTTTGCAAATTATAATGGCTACAAAAGCGAGACAAATCTATATTGGAAGTCGTCGAATAACGGTTGTGAAAAATACGCATTTGAATACAACGAAGACAAATGGAAAAAAAAATCTACCAACGAATCAACGACTTAAAACTCGAGAAATAAAGTAGTAATAGTCGTAATAATAATAATAATAATAATAATAATAATAATAATGCATGTCATTGTGCAAATGCCGCTTGTCATGAGAAAAACGGTTGTAGTGATAACCAATATGACAAGGCGAATGAAACGGAGCGGTTGTCATTGAAATGAAACCTAAACGTGAGTAACATGACTGGGAACGTGTTCGAGATGAAATTTTCTGTCGGTCGCATAGTTAGAAACTCGTACAAAAAATTACTCAAGCATCTTCAGCATTTTATATTTTGAGGTCGCATCAGGCGCAGGGTAAGGAACCCAGCTCCACCCACCTGAAGGAGAGGTACTATCCCTTGGGGCTTGAGTTATTATTAAATTTTAAAATATTAATAATTTAGTATAAAATCAACTAAAAATATATAAGAACAACAAAACAACACCTATGCTTATATGTTTTTCCTTAATTCAGTTAAGAAAACATTTATTATATAATAATATATAAGTAATATTAATATAGAATAAAAATATTTAAATAGACTTAGGAAAAACAAAGACAAAACAAGAAAAAGATGCCTGAACATCGAAGCGTTTCGGTAAAATAAAAAATCTCTGGTTTAAACGGAAATAGTAAAAAAAAAAAATGAAAAAACATTTGATTTTCCTGGAAAACATTAAATTGTCTAAGATTAACAAAAAAAAGTAAATCTTAAAATAAGGAATGATTTTTGGCTTGCAACCCTTTTTGCTGCAGAAAAATTCAAAAATGGCATTCTTCATTTTCATGGTTGTCTTCATTCAGAAGTTGCAGCAGAGTGTCGTAATTTTTGAAAAGATCAATATTTCATCAGTCATCGTCGTTTGTGAAACCAATTAAACTCTGCCGTATCCCTAAAATAAAAACCGGCGACAGACCGTTTCTTGGTTGGTGGGTGGGGGGGCAGCCTTTAAGTCAATAAGGCCGCAAGAAAGAAAAAAGGTATACGCTAATCCATTTGTGCGAATTTTAACACTCAGATTGGGGTAACAGTTATTGGTTCCAAGCTTGGAAAAAGTCGTAAATAAAAAGGAACCGTTCTTTTTTTTTTGTTTTTTTTTTGTTTTTTTTTTCATAATTTTCAATAAAATATTTTTCTTAACCTATATATATATATATATATATATATATATATGCACATTTCATTGAATACAAGAGACAAGATGCTTTTATTTTATGCTTTTTATGCAATTTCTCATGCAATCTAATATTTTTTTTTCTTTTCGGATGGTAAATTATATAAAAAAAATGTCCGAATGTTCTTTTTATCCGAGCGCTTTCGTCTATACATTTAGCCATTTTCAAGGATTAAATATTTTAACGGTTCTTTAAATAAGAAATAGTTTGTTGTATGTATGTATGCCCATTAAGGAATTGTATTCCTGATCAATCAAAATTCGTAAATAATTATATAGGCCACACTACAACATGTTTGACAGGCAGACTAACTCTACACCTTTCTGACAATAGCTCAATTAGATCTCATATAAATATACATGGAGACCTACCGGACACTATTCGTAAAATACTTGTTGACAACACTAATATAATAGCATCATTTACATGCAAAAAAAGGCTAAAAATAATAGAATCCTTATTAATAAAAGAAAAAAAAACAACACTTAATAATATTAACTTTGAAAATGCACACATCTTGACTGTGTTTTGAAAAATGAAAACATTTTATAAAACATACATATAACAAATTATTTTTTATTTAACAGTTAAAATATTTAATTCTTATGAATGGCTAAATGAATAGCCGAAAGCGCTCGGATAAAAAAAACATTCGAACAGTTTTTATATAACTTATCCGAAAAGAAAAAAATTATTAGCTCGCATGAGAAATAAAAAACTAATTAAAAGCACCTTGTCCGTCGTATTTAATGAAATGTGTATGAAAGAATGATTGCTGCCTAAATACACAAATATATATATATATATATATATATATATATATATATATATATATATATATATATATATATATATATATATATATATATATTAAAAGTAAAATAGTATCAAGCGCTGGAAATTCGAATGGTTTATGTCATAAGAATTAGCTTACTAACAATAGTTGAGGTCAATTTTCTCAGGAAGCGTCAAATGATTTTCCTGTTGGAGAAGACCTATCAGCCAACCACTTGGCGACAGGCGTGATTAAAATTCCCCTCACCAAAACACAGCTCTACAAATTGTAAGAAAATACCCGAACAAAAAAAATCGCTGACATTTAATCTATACAAAACAAAGCATCATTTACATTCAGCCGAATATCCTGACATCAATATCACAACGTTTAAGCCATTGTGTACTTCAGCTTTCTTGAGGTCTCTGCCGATTCGAGTAACCTTCAGGGAATTTCGATGCAAATCCTTTATTGAATATACGAGGCAGGTCGTTCTTATTCTGTTGTTCAGGTCGAGGGGCATCACATCTTGTTCTGTTTAGGTACTGCTCGGTTATTGCTCGCCCTGTTTCCATAGAGTTTTAATCCATTCTACCTCAGCGATACTAAAAAGAATAAAACGAGAGATCCCTAAACATGGACTACTGGATGAGAAAAATGAACGGCTATAGATTTAAGTAAATGTTTCAAAATACCTTGAAGGATTTCCGGATCGACAAACACCTGAAGACAGCCGGAGAGCACAAAAGCTGAAACTTCGTGATAACAACATCAAAGATGAGGAATGTAAGTATAAATAAAGAGGACTCCTCATCCCAGAAATTCAAATAGAAAAAATAATTTATTTTCAACAGATTTTTTATTGCCTACAAAATGATGAAAAAAATAACAAAACAAAACAAAGCAAAAAATTGAAGAATTTTATTTTAATTGAATATTTATGTTAGTTCCTTCAAAAAAAATTTCTTCATTTTTCTTATATATATATATATTTTCCACTAAAAAACAACAGCTTCCCTCCTGTGTCTTCGAATCAAAACCTTGATTTTAAGGAGAATACGATTTCTCGATCATACGCGTCACATTCTATATCTGTGCCTACGAACTTCTAGAAAGATTCAACCCAGTTCCACGCGAAAACAAAACAAATTTTACCAGCATTCTCATTTATGTTCATCTTTCATAGTATAATAAGATTTTAACTTTAAAATGCTTAAATTTCATAATTTTATTCATAAGTAATTCTTGACATTATCGACGGCTCTATGTGTTAATCATTTCAATGCTTAACGTACTGATAGATTTATTTAAATGTCTGTATCATTCAAATCGACTATTCTTCATTGCATTCTCTGGATGGTACTTTCACAGCATTTTCTTAATAAAATATTAACATGGATTTTTTGAGAATATGACATAGCAATGTTATCAACATGGGACTTGAACGAGATTTTACAAGAAGGAAATAAAAAATTTTCCGATAAAATAATAAAAAATAGTTATAAATTTGCAAAACAGTTTCAACAAATAATTTAATCAATATCAAATAAATCAAATAAATATCAATTAAAAATTATTATGACGCAGATAATATATATCTATATCTATATCTATATATATATATATATATATATATATATATATATATATATATATATATATATATAGCATTAAAAAAATTGTAATTAGATACGTTGAAACGAAATACAGGTTATTGCAAATGAAAATAACTTATTTAAATATTGGACAAAATTAATTTTTGAAAGCTTACCTAGAATCCCCCATATATATATATATATATATATATATATATATATATATATATATATATATACTGTCATAACATTTTTTTTGCATTGAGTCTTATATAACATTTTAGTGTTATCTATTGAAATTTGTCATATATCAATATTATTATGCCTATTTGTGATGTATTGATCGACTCGTGCGTGAATTGCACTAAAAGTTAACAAGTGACAAGTCAATCTACGAGAGAATGTGGTACATGTGGACTCAATGCAAGGATTTTATCTTGTTTATTGATTGTTAGTGTAGGAGATAGAATGGATACCCCACACTCACTCATAGAATGACTTGCCATTTGTCCATATTTAGTGCAATTCGCCGTCATATAGATCAACATATCCCAAATGGCTAACATAGTATTAAAATAATACGAAATGTAATAAATAACAGCATATTATTATATAGAACTCAATGCAAGAAAGTATATATATATATATATATATATATATATATATATATATATATATATATATATGTATATATGTACACACACACATATATGTGTATATATATATATGGCATAAAGTATATGGCTAGTTAATATGCAGGATTTTAAAGGAATTGGCGTCGCACAATCTTCTTAGTCCAATCTATTTTCGTTAGGGTACACTACTTCTTTCTATATATATAACTATCTCTTACTTCACACTCACACACACACACACACAGAGAAATACACACACGTATACCACACACTCACACACACCCACATACACAAACACATATATATATTCAGGTGTGCAAAAGTAGGTATACATTAATGAAAAACAAAAATTATTTTACTGATCTGATTACCTTATTTACGCATTGTATTGTTTACCTACTGCTTACCTACTTTTGCAGCCCCGTATATATATATATATATATATATATATATATATATATATATATATATATGACGAAAAGTATAAAATGTTCTCTGTCCAACCAAGAAGTCCATTTTTAACTAAATTTTGTTTAATCGTACATATATATATATATATATATATATATATATATATATATATATATGATGGAGTGATTACATATTCTCTCGACCTGACCCTCGCTTTAAAATTTGTACGAATGATCACTTATGAGATTTTACATTTTTTGACATGAGAAGTGAGGGTTTCTTGGTTATCCCGATAATCTTTCAACCACCTGCACATATATTTACAAAATATGATCAACATGAACGTTTATGTATGTCTTTATTTGTGTGCGTGTATATATGATGGCTGTATATCTGCTCATCATTATCAATATATATAATTTATGCCAAAAAAGAAAAAAATATTTTACATTTGACAAAGCAACTAATCCTATTCGGAATCATATTGGCGCGATAGACTCAAGTACATTTTCATCCTTTTTATAGCAGCCATAAAAAGTGACTTGTGTAAATGTGGGTGAAATTTGTGAGAATTCACAAAAAACTATATAAATTGAGCTCTTATACATAAATATGTATATGTTTATCTTCCTCTATATAATCTCCTTTTCACTCTCTATCATATATATATATATATATATATATATATATATATATATATATATATATATATATATATATATATATATCAATCTCTATATAAAATATGTATGATAATATATATACATATATATGTATGTATATATATATATATATATATATATATATATATATATATATATATATATATATATATATATATGTATATGTATATATATAATTGTTTTGGAGTGTATATGCGTGATTTACCTGCTGTCGTAAGTTTGGGTGTGCGAGTGGTGTAATCAATAAAGGCTCGTAATTGGAAGTCGGTAGGCCGAGTTCCAATTCCAATCGGGTTCGTTGTATTTACTTATGCTTGGGTACCCTCGGGAAAGGTATAAATAATGCGCCTCCTCAACGCCGCAGCTATGGGTTATTTAGCAAAACGTGTACCGTCATACATTGTTATCTCCCCAAAACCTCTTGCAAACTAAAAATGTTTTCTGGCATTAAATAACCCTTAAAAGTTTGATAAGCCGTACAAAACAAATCGATCAATAAAACCGATCAATAAAACCGATTGAGACAATCGATCAATAAAACCTAGCAAACTTTAAGTGACAAATTACGATTAATATATATATATATATATATATATATATATAATTGGAAATTTTTATCAATCTCTCTTTCCCTCTCTCTCTCTCTCTCTCTCTCTCTCTCTGTATATATATATATATATATATATATATATATATATATATATAGGCAAACAAAGAAAAACGTGTCAGCATATATATATATATATATATATATATATATCAGACTTCTACATATTAAAATGTTTAAGATGATTTTCTATTAATATATATTTATATATATACACACAAACACATACATATATGTATATATATATATATGTGTGTGTGTGTGTTTATGTGTGCATATGCTTGTGTATGTCTGTACGTATCTACAAATTTACTTATATATCTTCTATGGATATATTTGGAATTTCTTGTAAAAGAAGTAGCCATGAATACCACTGTTGCTCATGATGCACACATCGGACAAACGACACCTACCGACATTAACACGCACACACACACATACATGTATATATATATATATATATATATATATATATATATATATATATATTCGCATACAGGATTGGTCGACTCATTTCCAAAAGAATTGTATTTGAATAAACTACATACAGATTCTGGAATGAGTTTGAAACCATAAACTTTCGATACCGACTCATATATTCTGTCTAAGATTGAATTTCGACAAACGGAATCAATCTTGGAAAATAAAATTTTAGTGGCATTGATGTTGTTGTTATGGATATTGTTGTTGTTGTTACTGTTGTTGTTGATGTTCTTGTTGTTGTTTGAGTGTTTTTGTTGTTGTTGATATAAAGATTGTTATTCTCTGAAAGGAATTACAAAAATATTAAACCTTTACCGAACAAAAGTTTCAAAAATACTTATTGTTTTGTTGTTAACATTTAATCTTTGGAAGCGTGAGTGTATATTGTATTTTAGAATTGAAAGTTCCTTAAATAACTATAAAAAATATAATGACACACAATGAAAAAAAGAAACACACAGAAACAAAAAAAAATATATTGCTTGGACCATATTCTCTGATTATGCAAATCGTTGCTTTTTTTGGGTTTGGTTTTGTTTTTGGTTGAATTTTTTTTTTAAATCAAAACTTTGGTAAAAAGAGTTCGTTTTCTATTACACGCTGAGTTTCGTCAACTATTTTATGGAGATATTTTTTTTATGGAAAAAGATTTTATTTTATCAAAATTAAATAACCTATTGCAATCAGGTCCGCAGCCTGGAAAAAGAAAAAAAAAAAGTTATCTGAAACGAATATTATTATTTTTATCATTTCAGTATATTCTGAGATAAAATATCTGGTAATTAATGCATGGATAGCAGGCCACAACCAGTACCCGTAGGTTGTTTTGTAATTTTCATCTGACTCTAAGTTTTCATCACTTTTCGGATTATTCTAAGAGGCTTTCTTTCTCCAAGAGTTCCACAGTGCAATCAGGACCAGTTTTCTTTTATGCATGTCTCCATTCTGTTAGCGAACCAAGAGCACCAATGATAACAGGTATTATTGTGGCCTTCTTTAAATTCCAAAGCCTTGCGGGTTCAAACATCAATGGGTCATAGTTGATTACTTTCCCTTTTTCCTTTTGCTCGTTCTTTGTATTAAACGTACAAGATTGATCAAAGATTAATTCTTTTTATTTTATTTTATCATCTACCAGTATTTTTTATTCGTTGTACTCCAGTTATTATTATTATTATTATTATTATTATTATTATTATTATTATTATTTCCCTCGCTGATTATTCTCATCAGTTTAAGTGAAATGATGTCTTCTCAACGCTTCGACGCTATTTATAACGCCTTCGTCAAAATAGCGTGAATTCTCCTCTTCCTTATCTATTTCCTCTTGTTTATCCCCATAAAGTCTTCGAGAAATTTCTCTAAAAAGGGTTCTTTGCTTTTATACTCTCCGACTTCCTCGGCTCTCTGACAAAGTCGTATCTAGCTTTTCGTTGTATCGTTATAACTATATTGTTTTAAATAGCCATTGTCCGTTACTCTAACATGGAAATTTGCTTACATTTTACTTGGGCCGGATGAATCTAGTGCGGGACCTGTAGCTATGTTGGAAAGGGGTCCTAAATTTAAAAAAAATATACATGGATATTAAATAAGAAATTATTTACAAGTTTTGAAATAGAGTTTATAAAAGACGTAGATATTTAACTATCAAGAAAATAAATTTCGCCAAAAAATTATAAGACAAAAATAATACTAACGAAATAGTTGAGTAGATTTAAACGTTTCAATGTATTGTTACCTGAAATGTGGTATAATTAAATATACAGCTCCCTCGATATGATAAACATTAACATTGCCAAGTAATGTTATTTTCAAGACAGCTTGAAAAAAAATTAGTGAGAGGCCGTCGTGAATGTTGATCCCATACCGTTTGCTAATTCGGCTATTTGGTTAATCCTGTTACTTAGAGATTACCATCTTGAAATTTGTCGGCGCTTCTGTCGGTCAGGTTTCTTGCTTCATTGAAGGCAACTGAATTCAATTTTTATATTTTCCAGCTTGATCGGTATGATACTTTTAACTGATCATATGATTTAAGACTTTAGCATCTGATATTGCGTTATGTTTCTATTTGCTTCCTTATATAAAGCCATCTTGGGTCGGGTTTGTGGTTTGGTTCTTGGTGTAGATATTGCGGTCAAAACCAGCGTTCATTTGTATTTTCAGTTGTGGGGCTATGATTGAAATCCATTGTTTTAAAATTCATTGCTGGTGACCTCGTTTATACTCCATGAATTACTTTCTCTCAGAGATGGCTTAGTCCAGTAAATAGTTCAGTTGAAATGGGCTTGAGACAGTATGAAAAAGTTTTATATATTTCGAAGATTTCTGTTAATCATTCGGTCAGTGTTAATGATAATTAGCGATAATTAAATTAACTTTAAGGACTACATTTTGTTTAATTTCTTTATTAATTTTATAATTATTATAGTGATATTTTTTACATTATTATTATTATTATTATTATTATTATTATTATTATTATTATTATTATATTATTAT
>OZ010613.1:64665272-64680272 GCA_963932145.1 Acanthosepion lycidas | reverse complement strand
TATAATGTGCATACGTCTAAAAAAAAACACCCATTGCTTACGAAAAAGCACAAACAAGCTCACCTATGCCAAAGCTAATATTAATAAGCTAGCGATGTTCTGGCGAAAGATTTTATGATCGGTTGAGATCAATAGAGCTATTTGGGAGGAACGATAGTCTAGCGAGATCCTAATACGCTTCCAACAGTTGAACATGGCAGCATTATGGTCTGGGAGTGATTTGTTGCAGCTGGAACAGTCAAAACCGTATGCATTGACAGTGCAATATACCTAGTGCTGAGCAAAAGCAAGTGAACTCTTCAGATATTTTTTTAAATGTCTTATTCCAGATAATTAACAACACTTGAAGCATATATTCATTAAAAAAAAACTTTATTAAACGAATTACAACCACTTAAAAAATTTCGTATCAAGAGGGGGATAAAATAATAATTCAAAATTAAAATGGACAACAGTAAATATAGCCTTATATTTACATTCTGTATTTTTGTTTTACATGTTTGCCGGTGGAAATCATTTTTTGTGCAAGTGTAAAATCTCATCAACGCCATTTTCCTACCAACGCTGACATACCAGTGCCAGACGTGGTCCCTAACAAAAACCCTTGAGAGGAAACTGATCACTTGTGAGATGAAATGCTTGAGAAAAACAGTGAACAAGACCAGGTGAGACAAAATCAGGAATGACACAATAAAATATATGGTAGGAGCAATAGCAATTATACAACGACAGAGGATCAAGTGTTTCGCACACCTTACTCATATGCCTATCAACCAACCAGCCCTACAAGTATACACCCTCAGGTAATCTGGCTGGAGAGCGAAAGGCAGACCAAGAATACGCTGAAACGACACAGTGGCAGACACTCTTAGAGCCCACGAGATATCTCTCCTCCAGGCCATTCGTCTTGCCGCTGACAGACGACTGTGTCTCCCCCGACGCCTAACAGCACAAGCGGAAGTAAAAACTAAAACAAACAAAAACAAAAAATCAAAACGTCAAGCGTTCATTTGTTTTTGATAGGATGTGTTCTTCTACAAAGTATGAAAAAACTTAAAGTTCATATTGATAAGCTAGTGAGGTACTGGTGAAACGTTTTATGGTCAGATGAGATCAAACTAGAGCTATTTTGGGTGGAACAATAGGCGGGTGTCTGGCGAGCTTCTAATACGATGCCAACGGTTAAACATGGCGGCTGTATTATGGTTTGGAGCTGATTTGTTGCAGCAAGGAATTTTTCATGAACGTCTCTTGCCACGGTTCGAAAGTTGGGTTTAGCTCGAGGCTGGATCTTCCAACAGGCCAATCATCCAAAAGAATCCGAGCAAATCCACAAATGAATGGGTGCGGATAAAGAAATTTCAAGTCTTGAAATGGCCTAGTCAATGACCTGATTTAAACCCAATTGAAAATCAATGATTCAAGTTAAGGAAGGCAGTACGGGCCAAAAAAAAAAAAAAGAAAGATAATATCGAGCAATTATGGGGATATTGCCAAGCAGTCATAAATTGCCGTTTCCTACTGCCAGAAATTTCTTAAAGATTATAGAAAAGACTGTTCAAAGTCATGAACTCAACAGGAGCAGTCACCAAATGTTAAATGCAAAGATTCTTTTATTTTTGTATATATTAATTTTTAATTAATATTTTTTCTACCTTGATAAAAAAATAAGTGGTTTTAATTCGTTTAATAAAGTGTTTTTCGTAATGAATATACAGTTTAATTAAGATTTGCTGCTTATCTAGAACAATGAGCCCATTTAAAAAAAATTATCTCAAGGGTTATCTTTTGCATACTACTGTATATATATATATATATATATATATATATATATATATATTAAAATATTGAAATGTTACGATAGTCAGCGAAGATCGACTCTGAGTTTCGCAATGTTTCACTCTTCAGGACCTTGATTAGAATTTGATTTCCTCACCAGCAGCAAAAATCAGAGTTTCATGGGCAACGCAAACGTCAGATGCGGATTGAAAGCTGTCCGTTGCAAAATTTAGGTATTGACATTTCCCGCGGTGGTGAGGGATATTATAAAATCTTTAAAAAATAAGTAAATAAAATAATTAAAATTTGCATATACACTCATATTTGCACATATACACCTTTAAAAATATAACTATAAATGCAAATAAACACATATGATACAAATATATATATATATATATATATATATATATATATATATATATATATATATATATATATATATATATATGTATATATATCGGAATTTACATAGGTATACACATGTGCACATACAAAATTTTATTTAGCATATCTATCTCTATCTATTATATATATATATATATATATATATATATATATATATATATATATATATTGAACAATAAAAAAATATTAAAAAATTAAAATCCTCAGACACACTGGGTTGTAGATTAATATTCTTTCGTTTTTTTATTATTATTCCATTTAAATTCCTCGACTAGTTTCGGCCGAAATGGCCATCATCGGGAGGAGAAATATTTCTGCTTGCTGCTAGCACTAAACTACAGAAATGAATGTCTTGATGGAGAAAATGAACTTTTGTCTGTAGTTTTCATTTGTTTTTTTATTTTTTTATCTTTTTAACATGAATCTTTTAACATTCCTTGTGTTGGTCAAACAGTCTCTTTTAAGTTGTTATTTGAGATAAGAGCTGGATGCTGCTATGAATTCTCTGGTCAGTTTGACAGTTTTATTGGACTTGGTGAGGGGCTGTGTCTCTGTTTAGTGTTTGCGTGTGTGTTATTTGGTTCTTAGGGAGTGAGTGAGTATATGTGTAAGCGTGTGTATTGCTGTGGGTGTGTGTTATCATTTGGCTCATTAGGGAGTGAGTGCGTATGATGTGTGTAAGTGTGTATATTCGTGTGGGTGAGTGTATAAGTGTGAGGCCTCTACACCTCCGTAAGCCTGTCTGTCTTGTGTGGGTGAGAAATGTGGGTAGTTTTTTTATTTGTTGAGTTATATCTATATATTGTTAAATTTGTGATTTAGCCCGGCTGGATATTTTGTTTTAGACGTTGTATCCACTTATTTTCATGCGACTCTAAAATCTTTCAAGATATATATATATATATATATATATATATATATATATATATAGATATACATATATATATAGATATATATATATATATATATGTATATCTATCTATATATATATATATATATATATATATATATATATATATAGAGAGAGAGAGAGAGAGAGAGAGAGAGGTGGGGAGAGAGATGAAAGAATCCTAAAACATAGTGGATTCCGGCAAAAATTACATTCAAACCACACAGCACGGAAAAGCCAACAGGAAAAAAAACATTATATGATTGAAACCATTATACAATAAAAACGTAAAATAAACGTAGGAAATTATTCATTAAAGTCATACACAAATACACGGTATATACATAGTAAAAATCAGCTACAGTTTCACCGAGAACATGACACAAAATATAAAGAAGCACAACAGGAAAACAACCAAAATTCCACCAGCACAAATCAAACACAGATGTAACTACAGAACAAAGAATGTATGTCCCTTAAACGGAAATTGCTTGCAGATAAATGTAATATACCAAGCCACCGTAAAATCAGCAGATAACGAAGAAAAATATTCATGGAAATAACTGAAGAACCCTGTTAACAAAGAAACTACGAACACAAAACATATTTTACGAATAGTAAATGCATTAAAATGACAATGCTTTCTAAATATATTTGTGGGATTAAAAACAAAAAAAATCACACCAAAAATATCATTGAAGATAAGGAAAAAATACATCAGCCTACAACAATAAATCTAAAAACTGTAAATTCTGCATGGAGGAAAAATAACTATAATTATTTTCCCAGACAAACTAATAAATAAAAGGTCAGAATTCATCTGAAAATGTAAACACGAAAACAAAGTTTAATTATCTTACTTACAAGTCGAAGTCTAAAAACGAAGAATAAACAAAGAAAATAAATATTAAAATAAAATAAAATAAATAAACAAAAGTAAAGTAGAATAAATTAATCCAAACCAATAAATAAGTAAAATAATATACAAACTAACAACCACGAACGCACACATAATCACACAGAAGAGTAATAATAAAACCAACAATAAAACAATCAATAATAAATAAAAATAGTTAACAATGGAAATTATAAATAGCCCCAAAACTGCATTCCAAAATTATTCCCACTCAATAGACCCTAGAATAATTCGAAACTCAATCGTTACGGCGCACCATAATAACCTTTAGAATAATACAATAGACTACCCACAATGCAATACAATCGACCACCCACAATGCATCACTGACCTGTATATATAAGTAGTCTAGCAAAAAGACAACATATATGGCTTGGGGATTGCGTTTGGCAGAAAAGGGAATGTAGCCTCTAGGCATTGAATTCTATATATATATATATATATATATATATATATATATATATATATATATATATATATTCGGCTATACATTTAACAATTTTCAAGGATTAAATATATTTACTGCTAAATAGTAATGGATTGTTGTGTGTATGTATTTAGTATTTTAGAATGTCTTATTTTCAGTTTACAGTCAATATACTGTGTCCATACAACAATCCAGAGGATTTGCTGCCTAAATACAATATATATATATATATGTATATATATATATATATATATATATATATATATATATATATATATATATATATCCCAAACATATTAATCTCTTATATCTTAATCAAATGCATACTAATTATAAACAAGATGAAAATATACTAAAAAAATTAGTAATTACTAATATATCTACAACAGATCCTAGCAAAAAAATTAGGTTAATCATATACTACACTAAATCTAGTATATCCAACTTAATTATTCGCAATGACTCATCGGCCCCGGTTAGTGATTTGCAAAAACCCAACATAGTTTACAAATTCAAGTGTCCTTTGGGAGATTGTATCTCCAATGGATTAAATACGTCGCTTGACTCTACATTTGAATGATAACACTAACACTTTTTAGGCATTTAAAACTAACATGCCTGGCTGCGTACACAATTCCGGAAAATCCTTGTTGAAAACACAACTATACTTAAACATGAAAACAATAAACAAAAACTAAAAATTCTTGAAGCTATATTCATCAAACAGTTGAAACCTAACCTGAACAAAATAAACTACTAAATCTCCACAAATATTCTTAAAGACTATAATTGATAGCAGAAGCCATTGATTTTTGCCAACGGCTTGCGATACTTAATATTTCTCGTTTTCACTCTTGCGTGGTCATGTGTAACGTCACGAGCTGCGACGCGATTTTCGCTTCCGCGTTTCGTATACACAAGTTTGTCGTTGCTTTGAAATTTTTCATGCAACAAAAACAGACTATCATTATTGTTTCGTCCGAGTATTGTTTGATATATTGAAATGTAATTGTCATCTTTGATAATGGGTTATGTAAGCCGAAAGATTTAAACATGTATCAATATAGTGATTTCCTTTCGTCTTTCAAGGATAATGTTATTAACCGTAACAGAGAATATGAAAGGAACTTACTTAAAATAAATAGACAAAACTTGTCTATATTAATTAATGAAACATGCATTAATGAAAAATTGCTGCCTAAATATACACAATATATATATATATATATATATATATATATATATATATATATATATATATATATATATTGGTCTCTCCAGTCGTTTTCAAAGTATGCGTGTCAAGCAACTCAGTTCTTAGGAATTAACAGTCAGACCACCCACACATATCATTTGATTATAATGGTAATGTCTTGTGCAGAACTAACCATTTTTTTCAAGACGCAAATACACAGAACAAGTGCACCGTATGGCGCAAGGTCCCCCATCGCCCACTGTAGGTTTCAGAGTTGTTCTCTTTTGCCCGTTACGAATCAAGGCTATAGAACCCAGTCTGTCTTAATAATTACCCCATAGCTGGAGGAAGAACAGAAGGATTTATACCTTTCCCAGGGTATTAGCACATAAATGAATGTAATGATTTCTATTGGAACCCGAATACGGATACATATGTGTGTTGTGGTGTAATGGAGTGAGAACTTGGGGAGCCGAGTTCGAATTCTAGTCTATTTCATTAGATTCTCTTACCCACAAATACCCCTGGGAAAAAGTATGAATCCATTTATTCTCCCTCAGCTATGGGTTGAAAATCAAGACAGTCTTGGTTCTTTAGACTTCGTGGGTAACCAGTCAACCGCAGAAATAAAAGCGGGAAACTTCTGCCTCGTCAGTCATGTATCGAAAGATTTTTGGGTGATGTCTCTTGAAATGAAGATATTGTTGGGTGTCTGTAGGTTTGTAAGTTGTCTAAAATCCATCGCCTATTCTGGACCAGGAGAACTAAGGCGAGTACAGGGTATTATGGATAAAAGGCAGAAAAAATATACATAGGAGTAACTGAAGAACCTTGGAAACAAAGAAACTACGCACAAAAACATCTTTCCCAAATAGTAAATATGCGAACAGTGAAATGCGTTCCAACTATATCTGGGAAATTAAAAACAAAAAGCAAATCTCACCAGTAACACCTTGGGAAATAAAAAAAAGAACAAAATCAATATACAACAATCAATGCAAAAGATGCAATCTGTGCTTGGAGGCAAAAATATCTATAATTACCTTCCCAGACTAAAACTAACTACTAAATAAACGATCAGAACGCATTTCAAAATGCAGACACAAAAACAAATTTTTACTACGTTGCTTAAAACCGAAAACTGAATAGAATAAATAAAATAAAAATAAATCTGCAAAGACAAGTAAAATAAATTAGTCCAAATAAATAAAGTAAATAATAAACAAATTAACAAACCACTCCTGCCAAAATAACCGTTAGAATAGACTACCCAAAATGAACCACAGACTCGTATAAATAAGTAGACGAGAAAAAAGCACAACGCGTGTGGTCTGATAATTGCGTCTAGCATAAAAGAGTCTGCTGCCTCTGAATGTTGACTTAAATGTTCACTTTTATATTAACATACTCTCTATATCTTATAATGAGCACATTATCCCATAAATATAGCACAACTTAAAATTATATTTTTTCATGTATATATTATATTTTTTCATATATATTTATATAAATATTAATGATTCTGTTTTGTATTTTCGCACAGATCAAAGTCGATCATATGTGAGCAACGAGTAATTTTCTAGAAAACTAAAAAGAAAACATTCACTATATCAAAGGGATGCACTATTGATCTTCCTACAGGTCAGTGAATACTGCACCATTTCCTCGCAGTTAGGAGAAAAAATAAGGCAACAGTGAAGTTGTTCTACAGAAAGATGCTGATAATGTCATAGACGGAACATGTGAACAACGTGGAAGTTTTAATGAAAATGGCAACAAAAATTGCATCTGTAAATCTAAATCAGAAAGACACAAATATTTGGAGCAAAATAGAGAATTCGACACTGAAACAACATATTGAAAGCAAAAGGAACAAAGCGAAACAGCTAATGTGTAAACTAATTGTAATATTAGCCGTTTCCGTTTCCTTTGGCATTCAGTGCTGCTCTCAGTTGTAATTTATAAAATACTAGCAGCATTACCCGGCGTTGCCTGGGTTTATTCGAAAAAAGATCACGAACCTCATCCAATCTGTAAAGTTAAAATAAAGAAGAATTTTCTTTAGTGCCTCTTATCTATATGGCAAAAAATTATAATGACATGAAGTGTGAAAACATTTATAACAAGAGAAAGTTGTTTTTTACAGAAGCACAGAAGATACAAAAAATATTTGTCAGCAAATGAAGAGTACATTAAGCGCAATCGATCTTTGAAAATTATTGAGGAGAAATGCTTTGTTGACAGCTTTTGCTGAAACTACATCGAATGAACAACATGCATTGGAAGGAGAAGAAATTCAACAAAGACTTCTCCTAGCAGACGTGCCAAGGCTGAAAACCAACGTTCACAAAGACTGACTGTAGAATGTCAATATCTCGACTATGTCATTATTTTCCTCCGAGTTACATGGGCTATCCATTTAATTGTTTCTGCTTGGTAGTACTCTAGTAATGTGGTTTCTGTTATTTGGTACAGTACATACTGTTATTTGGTACAGTACATAACTTTGTGATTATGTAGCGCCAGTTCACAGGATTCGAAGAAGGATCATGTTTGTCTAGATGCTTAAGCTTCACTCACTCAAAGCCATTTTAAACATGGATCTTAGAAAGTGGTTATATAGAGATGATAGTTTTGATTTTTTTTACTGTGATAGTCATGCTTTACAAGGCCCGGGAGCCACTCGAGGTAGAGGGTTACGCTAGGAGCCAATTTCTGAGTATAGTTTAACCCTAGCCTTGAATTAAGATTTAGTGATCGGGAAAACATCCTGTTGAGAGTCGATTCCACAGGGCGATGGTTCGCGAGCAAAAGCTGCTCAAGTGGAACTTTTTCGATGGGTCAAGCAACTCTGTTCCTAGGAAACGACAGCCAGACATCCGCATAGATGATTTGATTAATATGGTGATGGTTTTGTACAGAACCATCCACACTTTTTGAAGGCCCGAATAAAGAGACCTGGTTCACCATGTAAAACTATGTCCCAAAACGACCCTCCGTGGGTTTTGAATTCAAACTTGTCCATATCCAAGGCTATAGGACCCAGTCTGTTCTGATACTTACCCACAGCCTGGGGGTGGGAAGAAGAGGATCCCCACCTTTCCCAAGGTTATTAGCACTTAATTGAATATAATGGTTTTAAATTCAGAGTTATCCTTCTCCAAAGCCAGTTGCCATCCAATGGCTATAGAACCCAGTCTGTCCTGCGAATTACCGATAGGTGGGAGAGGAGAAGAGGATTCATACCTTTCCCATTGGTATTAACACGCAAGGGAATGTAAGGGATTCGAACTTGGCTCTTCGATTCCTCAATCCTAGTCGCTATCCATTTCTACTCCACCGTGCATCCGAATATATATATATATATATATATATATATATATATATATATATATATATATATATATATATAGAGAGAGAGAGAGAGAGAGAGAGAGAGAGGAAGAGAGAGAGAGATGCACTAAGAATCTGTAGACCCCGATACTTACAGAAAGAAAAAATATACATAGAAAACACTTTCTAAAGCGTCCAAAATCCTTATCATTTCATGCAGAATGCTAAGAGTAAGCCATACAAACTATACGATAGCTAAAATATAACAAAATTAGTAACAAGATGAAACTAGAGAAAAACACACACATATAATCGTACCTCCTAACTACAGAACATCCAAAGCAATTCAGCTAAACGACATAAAAAAATAATTACAGACACATCCCAAATTATTATGGATATGATCAAACCCCAAATACCTATAACAATAATAATTCTGAAGCAGGTAAATATGAAATAACCTGTCACAACTGCTCTTCACAGTACACTGGGGGAAACTTGCAGAAATTTAAAAAAAAACGTAATAAATAAAAAAGGACTATATGCAACAATTTATCAAATGTTATACATAGAAATAAATTCAAAACTTGCCACGCTCATTAAAAGAGAATTTAACTTACTTCGGCGTAAAACTTTCGAGAGTGCCGCTATGGAATCTTACCAAAATATAAATCTGCGCGCCATTTTTTTTTTCTTTTTTGTTTTCAAATATCTGTATTCCTGAAAGATTTACTAATTTCCCAAGCATGACTATAAAAATTTTTAAAAATTTATATGAAAACAGTTCGATTCATAACCTACTTCTATTTAAAATGAATAATACATAAACGTATTCAGTATTAAAATAATTTAAATATCAATTCTATAAGAAAAAAAACATCATTTATTCACTTTCCTTTATAAAATATTAAATAACGTTTTTTTCTAATTCTCCATAATTTACCGAGATTTTTTAGTTAACCTTAATGAATATTAAAAATCTTGAAAAACTAACATTTTTACATTTGTTTATAAATACTTCTTGCAAAAGAAAGTCTTTATCCTTTTCATTAAGCATGACCTAAAAATGGTGTAAGATCTTATCGAGCAGGCATTTTGTAAACTTTTACAATTTGTGCGCATTTCTAACGATTACAGCAACAAATTTAAAAAAAAAAACCTTCTGGTCAAAGGCTTTGCTGTCGGATGTATTTTATCGTCATACCCAGGACGCGGATGTAGTTTATTGTCATACCCAGGACGCGGATGTAGTTTATCGTCACACCCAGGACGCGGATGTAGTTTATCATGTTACCCAGGACGTGGATCTAGTTTATTGTCATACCCAGGACACGTATGTAGTTTATCGTCATACCCAGGACGCGGATGTAGTTTATCGTCATACCCAGGACGCGGATGTAGTTTATCGCCATACCCAGGAAGGGCTTGTTTGTGGAACTGCTGGTATTATTTTTTTCCAAAATGTATTGCTGATAATTTTCCTTCTAAAAACTTATTGTTAGTATTAAAACCTATTTTTATACATTCATAATGTTTTGACGACTTTTGGGGGTTAACTACTTGCACATAAATGAGACCCTGACAGGTGCTACCACCCCCGGTCAGGGTGAACCTGTGAACACCAGTAATTAAGAGGTGGTTCAACGCTCCTCAAAACCTTCTAATCAAAGGCCTTGTTATCGGATGTAGTTTATCTTCTTACCCAGGACACGGATGTAGTTTATCGTCATACCCAGGACACGGACGTAGTTTATCGCCATACCCAGGACACGGATGTAGTTTATCGTCATACCCAGGACGGTATTAAGGCAGGTTGATTTTAGAAATCTGGTATTGCACTCAGTTGGGAAGTCGGGGTTTAAGATGGTATCTGAAGACAAAATATTTCGAGCCAGCTAATTAACATCTTTTGAAGAAACGTGAAGATTAAGTTTAGGTTCAAAATCGCAGCGTTGAAATTAAATTCCGGTGATCAGTGAAAATATTATAAAATGTATAATTTACTGAAGCTTTAAAATTTATATATGCACAAGATGCACGACACAAGCACATTATTACTAAACAATGATGCTATAAAAAAAAAAAAACCCTTTATTTACTTCAAAGGGAAAATTAGACTGAATAATTTAGTTATTGTTGTGGATTCCGAGATGAAATCCGGTCTCAAATGAATGACAAACGCAGGAATGAAATATAGCAAATAAATGTATTGACGTAATAATACAATTGGTAATACGGTTAGTAGATCCAGAAATGCGGTTAGTAGCAATAATAATATATATACAGTCTGGGAAATTCAGTATCAAAGTATGACATCATATTCCTTCTTGTTTCTCTTGTTGCGTTTGCTTATTTTTTTATAGTGTTTTGACACCCTTTGGGGAGGGAGGGGTTAACCATTTGCCCACAGCTGGGACCCCGACAAGTGTTACCAGCCCGGGTCAGGGTTGATCTGAGAACACCAGCAATTAAGATGTAGTTCCACGTTCCTCAAAACCTGAACAAACGCCTTGCTGTCAGATATAAGTTTATCGCCATACCCAGGACGGTATTAAGGCAGGTTGATTTTAGTAATCTGGTATTGCACTCAGTTGGGAAATTGGGATTTAATATGGTAACTGAAGGCAACAAAAATATTTCGAGTCAGCTCCTTACAGTCTTTTGGGGAGATAAGTTTACATATTAAGTTTAGATTCAAAATCGAATCGTTGAAATTTAATTCTGGTGATCAGTGATAGCCTTATAGCAGAATTCCTTTCCTTTCAAAAATAGGCATCACTGGCGGTTGGTTGAAAGGCGTTTCGCATCGCATTCAAAAAACTGTTCAACACGCGTCAAGTTAGATTTGGTCGAGATCAAAACAAGCAAATAAAATGCGCGCAACATCAAGATTTAACATGCGTAAGGGAAATATTTACGTGGTCGTCTATAACGATTTTTACGAGCGCGTCAATAACGGCTAACGCGTTCAGGAAAATTTCATTACGGATAAAATTTACTTAAAGGAACTTATCTTCATACCCTGCCTGGTGGCAAACGCTGCTGGTGGCGGTCCCGCCATAGACACCGAAACCTTGATATCACCCCTGGTCGGCGGCTGATGAAGACAGGGTATCGCCTGTGCTAACACACGTTGTATGTTAAAAAAATATATTAACTAAAGCTTTACATATTGTATATAGACAAGATGCGTGGCACAAGGACATTATTACGAAATCATTGTACTATCAAAAAGACCTTCATTTACTTCAAAGGGACATTATACTGAACAATTTACCTAGATTATGATGCAATATGTTGTACAGTGCAGGAGTTTTAGTGCGATCTTTAATAAACAATGTAAATGAAAAAATATTTTCTCTCATATTTTGTGCCCAGCAGTATTATGCTGTTATATACACTTTTATTTATAAATGTAAAAGACAATATGAAAAGTGTAATAGTTGCCGACGCGTTTCGTCCAATCTGGACTTTTTCAAGGCAAAAACGAAATGAATTTATTAAACCAAAGTAATAATAACAAAACTTTATTTAACACTTCCGCTGCTAACTATGAAGATCTTCGTTTTTCTTAACTTGCTCCAGCTGGCTAAGTACGGAAACGTACGTTTTTTTTGCATACCGCTGTTATGAGTGTCCCATTGCGCCATCTATCGTAAAATCACAAAGGACAATGCTTCAAAATATATCATGTATATACCCATTACTGATCTGGTAAGTCATTCCCAGGTATATCCATGAAAATGGAATGCTGTAAAACACACTGGTGCTAGTTTTCTGTGTTATAAAATATGTAGGTTGAAATTTGGCATTTTCTTTAAAAATGGCTGACCGGATGGGGGCAGCACTGCGCAAATGAGTAGCAGTGAAAGTGTTAATAAATTCATTTCGTCTTTTGCCTTGAAAAAGCCCACATAGTAGGCAACTATCACACTTTTCTTATCGTCTTTTACATTTATAAATATTTTCCTTTTTTTTTAATTTTTCCTATATTTTAATTTTTTTTTTTTTAATTTTTCCTAGTGTATTTTTTGTTCGTATTAATTATGATCTAACAAATGATCTAATTCATTCATTGAGTAGCCTTTTCTGTAATCTTTACAAATTTTGCCCATTTTTACCTCGTAATTAAAGTAACAAAATTCATATTTTGCGTGTGGGGGTTCATAATTAGAATTCAGGTTTGAATATATTTTCCGTTCAATGCATTCTAAGATAAAAATATCAACTTTATTTGTATTTATCCTTGAAATAGTTAAATTTTGAAGTGATTTCGTAAGCAAAAATCTCCAGAAATTCGGTATTTCTGTCCAATTCCTCAGACGATATTTAAAACTAAATTCTCAGAAATTGGTAAAACCTATAAATCTGACTTTTTGGTCTCAGTACTTAGTCTAGACATTTTGGACATAATATCATAAAACTACATACAAAATATTTGACGCTGACATTTCGATTCAATTTCAGGAAATGCAATTAAAATCAAATTAATTAATATCTCGGAGATAGTTCTGGTGTTAACTAAAATAAATGACCAGGCGGTATTATTGTATGCTAAGAAATAAAGTGAATATAAATCATTTTAAAACAGAGTTTTAATATTTCTTTTAAATTCTGGAATAAAGATAAACATATAAAAGAGTAAACATTTACAAGAAATAACCTGCTTTATAAATTTTAATTTAAAATAAATTAATTACGTGCAGTTAAAACATGCAATATCGATGCAATCAAATTGCAGGTAATATTATCGATTAAAAACTATTTTTTTTAGTTTATTTTTCTTTCTGAAAGAAAGTTTTTCATAATGAATTCAGTAAAACCATTCATAAATCATAAATATGTCCTAATTTATTTTAAGCGACAGATTTATTTGGGGGAAAAACTAAAAGACAATATGATCAGTTTCATTTTTTTTTTAACTTAATAGAGGAACGTGGGTGCTTGAGTGTTGTTGAATTGGGAACACGTGCTGTTTATTCCTGCGAGAAGCTTCAACTACAAGAACAATGCAGACTCAAGCTGAGTCCAACCGAAGATGTAAAGAAAACAAACAAGATCGATATATATATATATATATATATATATATATATATATATATATATATATATATATATATATAACAGTGATCTCATCTCAAAATCCTCACATTTGCTCCATATGTGGCCTCCTTTGTCAATCACTAACGGCTCTTAAATGCCACTTAAGATTATCGCACAAACTTTCATAACTGAATCAATAACCAGTCAGATCCTCATACGTCGAATCCGACGGGAGAGTCCATTATATATATATATATATATGTGTGTGTGTGTGTGTGTGTGTGTGTGATAGCTGGTCACTTGTATTCGAAGATACCCGTCTACTAAGATGGCTAGCCAATCCCTACTGCAGACGTTCGCTCAGGCACATTTGTGTTTGTTCAGCACTCACAAAGCCCACCTGTGGTTTATACTGCAACTATGCTGACAAGTATATGCATTAAACAACGAACTTTGCAATGGACAAAGGCATTAACATTTGTGTTAGTGTGTGAACGTAAAGTGTATGTATTTTGGTGAAAGTGTATGTGTGTTTCTGGGCGTTTTCCCACAATTGGACGAAAACGCGGGTCTTTGCGAAAGATCACATTTTTAAATGTGTCTGCTGAAATGAAAAGTAGAAAAAGAGAACGAGGCAAGAAGTCGCCCAGTATTTATAGTGTAGAGAGAAAGAGACCCCTAGTGAACAATTTGGGAATTAAGGAGGAGCTAACTCTGACAACTTTTGATGAACCGGATTTAAATTTCGTGGGCGATTACTTCCGCTTCTTACACCGTTATATCAGTGCACGTTATGTATTTATTTGCATAGGAATCCTTCAAGAAATATCAGGTAAAAAAATAGTAATTGCAAATTTTCTTAAGTAAAATATAAATTGACAATATAGTTTAATTTATTATTATTTCTCAGAGTGATATTTTTTTCAAACGTTTTATTAAAATATCTGAAAAAATGCAATGGAGTCTCTTGTGTTAAATGCCTTTCTCTTTTTAAGCCAGAATTTGATTTC